>CM029373.1:29102234-29159734 GCA_017165825.1 Hepsetus odoe | reverse complement strand
AACGGCTTTTTTTCTCACCTTTACGGGCAGGACGGCTCCTCCGCCGGCTCCTCTGACAGACTGGTTTCACAGGAAGGATTCACGAAGCATTTCATTCTTCATTCAGACCTTCAGGTTCTGCTTTAAGTCTCCATCAGCTTGTTTTAAAACTCTTCCGGTGCTTTAACCCCTTCGGTGCTGAAGACCTGTTTGTGGAAAAGCACAATATGGCTGCAGGAACAAATAAACCTACTGATAAACGTTGATATAAACCGGAAAAGTTCTTTTCAAGAAGGAAAGGCCTGCGGTTTCAGCCATCGTGAATAACGGGGCAGCGGTGGTGTGGTGTTTAGGGAGCCACAGGATGGGAAGATCACCAGTAGGTTGTTCAGCTGTGTTCAGGTGGTGAGGATCCTCACACAGAACTGCCTCGACTCATTTCACTTTTCCTTAATTACTGTAATCTCACTCTTCTCCGGCTGCGGTGACGGGAGGTCTGGGTTCAGTCTGGTCAGTTCTGTCCGGCTCCGCCTCCTAAATCTGTTCCTGCCATCTCACCCTTAACCCAGCAGCCTCGTTTTTTATTCCTCCCTCTCCTGCTCACTCACCTGCTGTCAAACGAGGGACAAAATGAAACCCTGGCTCGAGGGGTGAGGTCGTCACCACGCCGACGGCGAGGCGATGAAAGACTGACGTCTCTCTTTAATGAGGTTTTCTCGTTCTTTTAATTTCCTTTATGGGTGAATTCATACTGTTGCTGGTCACAGAGCTTCTGCAGGCTGAACTTTTACAGCGATTTGTGGTTCTACCATGACATTTACACTGTAAGCTGTAAACTTTAGGTTTGCAGGGTTTGTTACAGCGCACCGCTTCTCCTCCACTTCAACACGAACACCAGAGCGAGGCGGTCAGCGGATCAGCTGACAGGCTGACGGGCTCCACTGTTAATATCCAGGATCTGAAGCGAAGATCAGTTAAAACACACGTTCCCTGAAGAGCTGCTGACGTTTCAACTCAAATCAACATTTCAGCAAATCAGGAACCGCCCCAAACTGAGCGGCCTGATCTCAGTCTGCTCAACTTTGAACCGAGAGTGTCGACTTTCAGATCAGACGGTTGGATATATGGAGGAATTTATGGATGGCAGGATGGATGATTCTTCCAGCAGTTCTTCAGGAAAAGGTCTGATCTTTCAAGAAGACAGTGATTGTCCTGCAGGATGAAGCTCCATCGCATGCATGGAAGTTCTGCCCTGCGTGTCCAGTAAAGACCTTAAAAATGAAAGAATAAAGACACGCCCCCTTCCTCACCTGAACTAAACCCCGTTGAGAACTTGTGGACCTTCTTAAATGGGAGGTTTACTGGAAGGAGAACAGTCCAGCTCTCTGAACAGAGTCTGGGAGGCTGTGGAGCTGCTGCACGAAAAGATCATCAGCAGATGAAGAAACGGAGCCTCCATGATGGAGGGATTCTGACTGATACTGACAAGACGGGCGGATTTATTGATCACTTTATTGAGTTATTTTTTGAAATGTCGGAAATGTTTACATTTTAAGTTGTTTATTATTCTCACAATTCGATTTATTCTTTTTTTCATTATTAATTCTTTAAACGTATTCACGTCTTTTCCAGCCGACTACCACAGCAACAACTACACCGTGACCAACGGCTGGAAGATCCACAACACGGCCAAAAACAAGTGGTTCGTGTGTATGGCCAAGAACGCAGAGGACAAGCAGAAATGGCTGGACGCCATCCTGAAGGAGCGCGAGCAGAGAGAGAGTGAGTGCTCCGTCCTTTTCTGGGCTTAGCAGCTCGATTCTCCTTTTCGTTTCAGTTTGAGTTTTTAAACGATTATTTAACTGCTGAAGTTCATGCGTCTCCACCAAAGGCCTCGTAGATAACAGCAGATAACAATCATCCTGCTCCTCTCGTTTACCGGCGCCAGGCCGGGACGGGGTTTAACAGCCCGACAGTTTCGTGCATCTAAATTCTCTGTTGCCAGATGAATGTTTTATGTTGGACTGTTGTTTGGGCTCCATACTTTTATACTCAGCCGTGAGTGAGTCATCGCTCCGAATGCGGCCAAATGAGAAAAACTGCAGAAAAAAGTGTGTTTTCAATAAAAGAAGGAAACGAATGTGGAACAACGACGGTACTAACGCTCGTACCGTATCGGAGCTGTTTAGAGAACTTCAGTAAAATACCTTGGAGCTACAAACTCAGATTCTGTTCATTCAGAATGGTGGTGCTGGTGGTCTAATGGTGGCGCTTGTCTACGGACCTCTGGATCAAGAGGTCCCAGGTTGGAATCCCACCTCCAGCACTACTACCACTGGGTCCCTGAGACCCTGAACCCTGAGTGTCTCCAGGGGGGACTGTCCCTGTAACGACTTCCATTGCTTAACTGCAGGGACAGTCCGTTACCCCCCCCCGAGACACTTGGGGTTGAGGGTCTTGCTCAGAAACCCAATGGTGGTGCTGCGATTCGACCTGCGACCTCTTGGTGTGTAATCAAGTATCCTACCACTAGACCTCCAGCACCCCAAAAGCATTTAAGAGGTTTCGGTTCGGCTGTTGAAATGGTTTGGAGGTTCAGCACGAGAAGGGCTTTCATAAGAAACCAGTTTAACGAGAACAACCAACAAAAAGACCTGAAGTGCAGAAAGAACTGGTTACTGCAGTAATCGGCGCTCGTGCTTAGAATTCGGTTTAGAACCCGTGTTCTGTTCTTTATTTCTCTTGTGTGTAAAAAGGAGTATCGCTGTGTCCCGTGTCTGATTTTCTCTTGGCTGGTCTCCGTCCTCCGACGCAGTTTTATGGATTATTCTCTCGTTTTCCACGGAGGATCCGGAACACCTGTCTCTCGTTGGCCACCTGCTCTTGTTTTTTTGAGTGTTTGATGTTCGTTTCAGTAGCCGGTTCTGATCTGAGCTGTAAAACAGAACCAGCTCCAGAAAGACAGCGCCATGTCCTCCGTTTGATCACCAGTGCTTGTTTCTGCTGGAACACGCCGAGCAGTTCCAGGCTTTGAAAGTGAAGGACGTGGCGGGAGTCGGGCAGCGGGTTTCTTCCTTTCTTTTTTCTTTTTTTACGGGTCGGATCGTGTTTCAGTGTTTTGAAATGGAGCCCAATCCAACAGGTGTCCCATCAGTCACACCTCCCTCTCTCTCCTTCTCTTTCTGACCTCAAGCCTCTCAGACCTTCAGACATGGCTGTTGATCCCATGTTCCACTTGATGCTCGGCTGGACACCTCATTTTGACAGTCTGTCTTCGTCCCCCCTGTTCGATTAAAATCAGCCCGGTGACACTGGGACACGCTGAGTTAATGCAATTGTGTGGATCACCATCTGTCGGAGGTCCACCATTTTTTAAAGTCCCCCCATAATTCAGTGGGTCACCAAATCAGCCAACGTGGGAGAAACTTGCTGACTTTCTCCAGTGGTGGTGAACAGAACCGGACGTCCCAGATTCTGTGTATTTTCTGTCCCCAGTGAAGGTCCCCATGTCTCAGAGTGTCTCCGAGTGTCTCAGTGTCTCTGAGGGACGGTGATGATGGTAAAATAATCTGAACTAAATCTCTGTTCTTCGTGTTCCTCCACCATGAACGGGTTCAGTTTTAGTCCAGAATCTTCTCAGAACTAAAACACCGTCTCAGACACCAGACAGCGTCTCACCACCAGCTCACGTCTGTGAGGGATGCTCAGACGTCCGGTTCCGTTCACACACACTGGGGACGGTTTCGACTCAGACGGTTTCACACCAAGCCTTCTCTGGATGACTTCGTTTCTATCAGTTCTGCAGAAAATGTGAAAAGTCCGATTTATTTCCCGCCACAAACATTCCGTATCTGCAGGCCGTGGACCTTAATGAGGTGGAGCTCGGCCACATCTGGAATGCTGGAACATGTGGATACAGTAGCACCTCTGGTGCAGGAATAAGGCTAAAACCAGCTGAAAGCTGAGCTTAAGTGCTGGAGAAAAGGCTCAGTGGGGTCAGCTAGAGGTCACGCTCCCATGAGAGCTGGATATTGTTCCCTAATTTCACAGCAGCATGTGGAAGCGGCCGCTTTACGACGCTCCGGCGGTGATCTGATGGGGTTTGAGCTGCGGCGGAGCAGCCGGGTCGCCTGCTCTTTTTTTACATTTTTATTTTAAAGCGGACTCAGTGGATCATATTTCACTTCCAGAGCTGCTTATAGATTAAAAATCATCCAAATTCTAAATCAAATTCACACCCTCCGCTGAAGCTCGGCTCACGGCAGGATTTAGAAACAGATTCGGGTTTGGTCCTGAGAATAAAGATGGATTCTTGCTGCTCCACTGTGTCACATTGTCTTTTGCCAAATAAATGTTTTTTATTGGCCTGTTTTTTGGGCTCTGTAGAAAAATGTAGAAACTCTTTCAGCCGAAATATGAAATCTGGCTGCAAACGAGAAGAACTGTAGAAATAAAGGCTATTTTTCAGTAAAAGATCAAAATGAACGTAGAATAAAAGCAGTACAACACTGCTGCTGTCAGAGGAGGAACCGTGAGTTAGTCCAGGCACCGCTGCTGACCTTTGTCCACACCTCTGTGCCTGAAGACAGGTGGTCCTGTTTTGGAGGAGAATTAGGATGCTGCTGCTGTTAGTGTAAATGTTAGGAGGCCCTTTTCTTTCATGTTTCACCATCATGGTGGCTTCTGTAACAGTGAGTTCATAATGAATCCTGGTCCTTTGGTCCGGGACACTGAAAGCCGAACGGTCCCACCGCTGATCTGGGGGTTGTTGAGGCGACACCCTTTAGGTGGTCAGATCAGGCCGTTGGTGAAGAGGTTTTGGGTTTCGTTTCAAGCCGCCAGTGTCTTCAGCCGGATGGTAGCGCCTTGCTAAACACACCGTGCTGAAAACCATGACCTTCAGACTACCTGAGGAAGTGAAGTACAGCTGCTTCCTGTCCCTCACTGCACCAGTGTCTCCGGATCTGCCGAGTCAGCGTTGTTTGCACAATGTCATCCGCTGTTTAGTCTTCAGTCCTATGTCTTGTTCTGGAACCTGTCCTGTGTTGTCCCGTGAACGTCGCTCCGTCTCACTGTGTGAATGGTTCAGTGCAGTGAAATCTGCTTGATTTAACTAGAAACCCAGAGGTTCGAATCCCTCCTGCAGCAGCACCACCACCGGGTTCCTGATCAAACCCCTGAGTGTCTCCAGACTGTCCCTGTTATCAGGAACCGGGAGTCACTCTGGTGTCTGATAAACACGCTACATTTAAATGTGAATGTCAGGACTTCCGATCCAAGCACGGAGAACACAAAGGAGTAAACTCGACCCGGCTGTGGACGGTGACTCCCGACTGCTTTCCCGAGCACCTGTTCAGATCTTCAGCTGAAGCATTCAGACATCACTTTCACTCAGGAGACAGAACCCAGGTGTGAGTGAGTGTGTGTGTGTGAAGGTTCTATTCCTTGAGGGTTTTGGCTTTTGAGTCCAGTGGCCATTAATGTCCACCCAAGAGAGAGAGAGAGGGGACCGGGACATCCCACAGGACATACATTCTGAAACAGCCCATAATCTCAGCCAGTTATCGCCGTAATGAACCTCAGCTGGAATTTGTGGAAACCAGGAATCTAAAATAAAAAGCCACTCTGATAAACTCGTCCCTAATCCTGCCCGTCCTCGTCCCTCCCGACGGGACTCGTCCAGCTCGGCCGCTTGCCTTTGTGTTTTAGTTCCTTTTCTGCATAAACAACAAAAAAAAAAACACTTTTTATGTTTTAAAGTGAAGTTATATTAACCTGTAAATCCCACGTCCTGCGGCAGGTCTGAAGTTGGGGATGGAGCGGGACGCTTACGTGATGATCGCAGAGAAAGGAGAGAAGCTCTACCACATGATGATGACCAAGAGTCGTCATCTAATTAAAGACAGACGGAGGAAACTCAGCATCGTCCCCAAGTGCTTCCTGGGAAAGTGAGTCCTGCTTCCTTTAGGACACTGAGCTCCTCCTGAAATCAGTTTAAAATAACAATCTGTGTTTCCGTGTTCATACGGGAGATTTATTTGAATAATAATAATTGGTAATAGATGTGGGTTTGGTGTTAAACGGTTCAGGATTCCTTCACAGCAGTGTTGACTGGAACGGGACGTCCAAAATCTGTCCATTTTCTGTCTCCAGCGAAGCTCCACGTGTCTGAGGGGTTCTATGGGACGGAAATAGTCCATCTGAACTAAATCACTCGTCTTTGTGTCCCTCCACCAGTTTTAGTCCAGAATCTCCTCAGGAACGTTTCCAGCATCACCCGTGGAAACGGTCCTGACTCTCGGAGCTTCTCTCTGCAGAAAGGTTTCAAAAACTGGTGGAGCGTCTCTTCCACTTTCAACACACTGACCAATCGCTCCTCCTGCCAACTGCTGGCCACGTTGGGGTGTATTAGTGGGACATGGTTCATGTGTCCAGAGTGAAACTTAAAATCTGTGTGTGTGTGTGTGTGTGTGTGTGTGTGTGTGTGTGTGTGTGTGTGTGTGTGTGTGTGTGTGTGTGTGTGTGTGTTGAAGTGCTGAATCAGCACATTCTGAGCTCTTACAGTATGTGCTGCTTTTCTGTTGCCATTTATGAAGCCTTTACATCCTCCTGACTGTCAGTGCACATCTGAGAGGCTTCCTGAACACACACACACACACACACACACACACACACACACACACACACACGCACTCTCTCTCTCTCTCTCTCTCTCTCTCACACACACACACACACACACACATGCACTTTCTCTCTCACACACACACACACACATGCACTCTCTCTCACACACACACACACACACACACACACACACACACACATGCACTCTCTCTCTCACACACACACACAACAATGCCTATAAATGCTTTCCCAAGCTCGGTGCCAAGCACCCCATCAGACACAGACATTCCCAGCAAACATCCATTAGAGGAAATTCACCATTCAGTCTCTCTCTCTCTCTCTCTCTGCCTGTCTCTCTCTCTCTCTGCCTGTCTCTCTCTCTGCCTGTCTGTCTGTCTGTCTCTCTCTCTCTCTCTCCCCTGTCTCTCTCTCTCTCGCTGTCTCTCTCTTGCTCTGTCTCCTCTCCTGTCTCTCTCTTCTCTCTCTCTCTCTCTCTCTCTCTCTCTCTCTTTTTCTCTCTCCTCCCTTTCCACCCTCTATGTGGCAACATGAATGAACAATGATCTTTCTTCAGCTCCGATAAAACTCTCAAACTGTTGTGTGTGTGTGTGTGTGAGAGAGAGAGTCGTCTTGGCGATGTGTGTGTGTGTGTGTGTGTGAGAGAGTCAAATCATGTGTGTGTGTGTGTGTGTGTGTGTGTGAGGGTGAGATTCCCCTCCACAATTAAACTGACTAAAAGCAGAAGATAGAACAGCTTGCGTTCTGCTGAAGTTCTAGGCCGAAGAGCCGAACAGACACCCGATCCGTTTCCGTCTGATGATGATGAGAGTTCTCTCACAGCCTCTTACTCTGTCTCTCAGCTCTGTCTCTCTCTCTCTCTCCTCTCTCTCTCTCTCTCTCACCGAGAGGTTCTGTTTCATTCGTTTACTCACTGAAGGTCAGGTGTGCTTCCGAGATGTGTCGCAGTTCAGGGGCTACACTGGACGCGGTAGGTGTACAGGGTCTTCAGAGACCATGAGGGATGGACTGCGTTACTGGAGCGGTCCAGCCTATGGATGAGGCGTCGCTCCTGTTGCTACTGCTTCTACAAGTGCAATAGCCAGTACCAAACAAAGGCAGCCTTTAACTCTAATTGAGAGGGAATGAGAAATGGAGACAGATTGAACATATTTGGTTTTATTTTCAAATGATAAACAGTCTTCACTGTGATGGATATTATGGTTCACAGTCGATAATGAAGAATAACCTCGTTGGTCATTGATAAAAAGTCAGTTGAAAGAGAGGCTGGCTTGGGGCCTTGGTGAGAATGATGCATGTTGTCTGGCCAGCACGAAGGATCGGCTGAACTGGGGCACATCTTTGGTCTGGTTTTCACCTTGGGCCCTCCAGGCGACCTGCAGATGCTGTAGCTCAAGCCGGCTATCGGTCCAGCAGGCGTCTCTCGCTGCCAGCGCCACGCCTTGGACTGCTATCCAGGCGTCTGCGCTGGTATCTTTCACATCACACACCAAACAGCAGATCTCCAGGCGTTCCACTAACCTTCACTATCGCAACATTCCACCACTCCAGAACCCAACATAACTGTTTGCCATCAAACATTCCACAATCTTCACCATCGCAACGTTCAGTACGATGTTGCAGAAAGCTTCAGCACCGCAACGCTCAGCGTATTTTGGAACTTGAACCTTCTAGGATCGCTTCTTCTGCAACCTTCTCACCCCTGATCATCACACAGCCTTCACCACATCAGTCACTCCTCAACTTTCAGCTCCTCAGTGGTTCCTTGACCTTTAGGCTCTCAACTTCTGGATATTCTCTCTCTCTCTCTGATGTGAGGTGATTTACAGGAAGTTGTTCTTCCTGTCAGTGTTGTTGTGAGAACAGTGTTAAACTGATCTGTTGTTCTTTCAGTCGCACTGACGTTACTGTGAGAGTAAACAAAATCTTTGAGGAACAAACACCTTCTGTTAGATGAAAGTAGACTCTCTCTCTCTGTCTCTCTCTCTCTCCCTGTCTCTCTCTCTCTCTGTCTGTCTTTCTCTGTCTCTCTCTCTCTCTCTGTCTGTGTCTGTCTCTCTCTCTCTCTCTCTCTCTCTCTCTCTCTCTCTCTCTGTCTGTTTCTCTCTCTCTCTCTCTCTCTCTCTGTGTGTGTGTCTCTCTCTCTCTCTCTCTCTCTCTCTCTCTGTCTCTGTCTCTCTCTCTCTCTCTGTCTGTTTCTCTCTCTCTCTCTCCTGGCTCTCTCTCTCTGTCTGTCTGTCTGTCTTTCTCTCTCTTTCTCTGTGTCTCTCTCTCTCTCTCTCTCTCTCTCTCTCTCTCTCTGTGTGTGCTCTCTCTCTCTCTCTCTCTCTCTCTCTCACTCTGACTCTCTGTCTCTCTCTCACCCTGTCTGTCTGACTTTCTCTCTCTCTCTCTCTCTCTCTGTGTCTCTCTCTCTCTCTTCTCTCTCTCTCTCCCAGTATCATTTATAGTCTTAGGTAAGCATAGTGGCCTGACTGTCTTTTTCTGTCCTTTTGGGTTTGCTGTCTCTCCCGTGTGTCTCATTCTCCTTCACGCTCACTCACTGAGCAATCCACCTGCTGGGACTGTGGAGGACGGAGCGCCAGGCTGTTACTCCACAAGTACTCGCATCTTTGTGTTGTTGCTGCAGAAATCCCGGGCGTTGACGTCCTGAAGTGTCTGGTAGTAACCTGCTCCACTTCCTTCTGTTTCCAGAAGTGAGTGATGATCATTAAACTTTTAATCATTTATTCTGGATCAGAAAAATACAAACAAAAAAAAAAGACATTTCAAAGTAACGTTGGACAGAACCGGACACTGTGATTGGATGGGATTAAGTTCTTGCTTGTTTTGACTCCTCCCCCTGAGACTCTGTAGTGCGTGGGCAGGATGGTGGTCTAGTGGTGGGACACTCGTCTACAGACCAAGAGGTCATACGTTCGAATCCCACCTCCAGCACTGCCACCGCTGGGTTTCTGAGCAGAACCCAGAACCCCGAGCGTCTCCAGGGCTCAGGAACTCTGGATCAAATCTGCTTAGGCAATGTTTTAACTTAGAAGGTCAACATTGTTATTTATTGCGAAATCCTGACTCTGGCCAGATGAACAGACGAGGAATTTGTCCATTAGAAACCCCAACACACACACACACACAATCTCTCACTTTCCCTTAAACGTGTTAAAGTCATTTGTGGCTGATTGATTCCGCGTGAATTCTCACTGGTTCTCACGTGTCCTGTCGTCGAATTCACTTTCTCTGGGCCACTCTCACCTGCACTGCTCCGTTTTCACTGTTAACACCTGAGATGCCTTAAAGCTGACAATAACAACCAATCACAGAGCTCAGGGTCTGATTGATGGCTGCCATTATCAGTGATGTCACAATGAGCTTTATCTAAACAGCTCAGTCTGTTCAGGGCCAGACCCTTTGATCTTCTGGGTCTGTTTGATCTGAGAAGTGGCTTTGATGTGAACAGATTCCCGTTCTCCAGATTCTTATTCCTCTTATTCATGCTGTACCTAAATCATCATTCATGATGTTGGTAACTAATGTGGTGTGAATGTGTGTGTGTGTGTGTGTGTGTGTATGTCAGTGAGTTCTGTATCCTGGCTGTTGGAGACTGGAGATTCAGTAAAAACAGAGAGGGCATATTGGGACAAGCACTGCTGGAAGAATGGCCTCATCATCCACCACAGGTGAGAGAAATCTCTCTCTCTCTCTGTCTACTGTCTCTCTGTCTCTCTCTCTCTCTCTCTCTCTCTCTCTCTCTCTCTCTCTCTCTCTCTCTCTCTCTCTCTCTACAGCTTTCCTCTTCACCCTTTTGTGTGGGAATCTCTGGCAGTGGCCAAGTGCTCTGTGTTTTTGTGTTGCTGGAGACGCAGCTGAGTTTGTCTCCTCTGTTGGACATAAAGACCGAGAGAAGACTGAAGAGAAAAGTAGAAACTGGGCAGATTTACATGATCTCAGCCCGTCAGGGCTCCCCGAGCTCTCGGTGAATTGGCTCGCTGCCCGAAAACAGTAGCCATAGATAATGGATGAAGTGGAAGTTTACAGCATTCTGAGACAGAGCCGGGAAGAATGTGTGTGTGTGTGTATTGCGCGCGCGCTTATGCCAGAAATTGAATGGGGTGTTTAAATCCTGCAATTGGTGAAATCCAGCGTGTTTATAAGTGACCTCGACGAAGCGGCCTGGTGGCAGAGATACCAGGAACTGTAAGCTAATTGAAGGGGTTATTCTTGCTGTGTGTCGTCCTGGGACACTGAGACACGATCCATCAGGACCCCAAAACACCTTAATGATCATCTTCTGGAGTCACCTGGACATGTAGTTTCTGTGGAAAAGGCCATAGCGTTGAGAGAGAGTCAGCGTGAAATTCAGCATTAAGAGGAAGTCGGCGTTGAGAGAGTCGCGTTGAGAGAGTCAGCGTTGAGAAAGTCGGCGTTGAGAGAGTCGGGCGGCGCAGAGGGAGTCGCTGAGAGAGTCAACATTAAGAGAGTCAGCGTTGAAGAGTCGGGCGTTGAAGAGTCAGCATTGAAGAGTCGGCGTTGAGTCAGCATTAAGAGGGTCAGTGGTGAGAGAGTCAGCATTAAGAGAGTCGGCGTTGAGAGAGTCAGCATTAAGAGAGTCAGCATTAAGAGAGTCAGCGCTGAGAGAGTCAGCTGAGAGGCGTCAGCTGAAGGTAGCGTTGAGAGGTCAACGTTAAGAAATTCGGCGTGAAAGTCAGCGTACAGAAGATCAGCGTTGAAGTCACAAGTCAGCGTTAAGAGAGTCAGCGTTGAGAGAGTCAGCGTTGAGAGAGTCAGCGTTGAGAGAGTCAGCGCTGAGAGAGTCAGCTGAGAGAGTCAGCGCTGAGAGAGTCAGCGTTAAGAGAGTCAGCGTTAAGAGAGTCAGCGTTGAGAGATTCAGCGTTGAGAGAGTCAGCATTAAGAGAGTCAGCGCTGAGAGTCAGCGCTGAGAGAGTCAGCGCTGAGAGAGTCAGCGCTGAGAGAGTCGGCATTAAGAGAGTCAGCGTTGAGAGAGTCAGCGCTGAGAGAGTCAACGCTGGGAGGTCAGCATTAAGAGGAGGTAGCGCTGAGAGTCAGCAGCCAGAGTCAGCGCTGGGAGAGTCAGCGCTGGGAGAGTCAGCGCTGAGAGAGTCAGCGCTGAGAGAGTCAGCGCTGAGAGAGTCAGCGCTGGGAGAGTCAGCGCTGAGAGAGTCAGCGCTGAGAGGTCAGCGCTGGGAGAGTCAGCATTAAGAGAGTCAGCGCTGAGAGAGTCAGCATTAGAGAGTCAGCGCTGAGAGAGTCAGCGTGGGAGTCAGCGCTGAGAGAGTCAGCGCTGGGAGGTCAGCGGCTGGAGAGTCAGCTGAGAGTCGGCGGCTGAGAGAAGTCAGCGCTGGGAGAATCGGCGCTGAAGTCGCGCTGGAGAGTCAGCGCTGGAGAGTCCTTCAGAAGAGTCAGCGCTGAGAGAGTCAGCGCTGGGAGAGTCAGCGCTGAGAGGAAGTCTGTGTCTAAGCCAGGTATCTAAGCAGGTCGGACCCCGTTGGAGCACACTGGATTTTCACACCGGGTTTAAGAAACTGATGGACCAAAGCAACAGAAATAAGTTCTTTATCTTTATTTTCTTTGTTTTTTTTTTTTTTTGTCTGCAGTTTCAGACCAAGCTGCCAGTTTAGAAACGAGCAGGTTCTTATGCGGTTTCGTTATGGCGATGGAACCTGCCATGAGGTGAGATGGGACATGTTATCAGAGTACCCCTGATGCAGCTGCAGTTTAAAAAATCCATTCATGTTCAGAATCCAGACCTTCTGGCTTAACTCTCCAGTTCAGTGTCCTCCACAGCACCACCTCATCTCCACTATATTTTCTGTCTCCATCTTCCTCTTTCACTCCGTCCCCTACATATCATCTCTCACATCTACCAAATCTTTTTGTCCTTCCTCTTCTCCTCTTTCTGTAGCTATTACACTCCTCGTCTCTCCTCTGGACATGTCCAAGCCAACACAGTCTCTGGTCCACACTAGGCTATATCTCTTATGTGTTTAAATCCTGTCCATACTCTTCCTCACTGCTGGATAAATGTTCTCTTTTAGGAAATATCTAATCTATTCCATATATATATTACAATATAATGTGTGTGTGTGTGTGTGTGTGTGTATGTGTGTGTAATAATGTGTGTGTGTGTGTGTGCTGTGTGTGTGTGTTTCTCTAGGGTGTGAGACTCTACTGTCGTCTCCACAGTCTGTTCACGCCTGTCATCAAGTAAGTCCCCCTCTATTCGTGCATTATCAGACTTTGTTAGTAGTTTGCTGGGGCTGCTGATTAGATCTTCTATGATAGCCCTTACAGTTTGTAGGACGCCGCTCAGGTGACTTTGTGGGCACTCACATTGGCGCCTCTGGGCTCTCAGACATCGACGGATGGATCTTACAACATATGGCGCTGGTCCAAATGGTGAGAATTGGCCGCCGGATCGGAAGATTGTGGGTTGATTCCCTGCAGTAGAGTTCTCCTAAGTACCCGCCAGGCAGGTACAATCCCCATCCACCTCCCGGAGCTGGCTCATAGCTGCCCACTGCTCCTGATCTGATTCTGTGCAGAGGTCCTGTTTCGTTGTGGTTCACTGTGTGCTGTGACCTCGCGATGAGAGGAATAGTCACTTTCACTTTTTCACAAAGTGCTCATGGAGATCTCAGCTCTTCAGCTCTTCGGCTCTTCCTGCTGGTCCGGCGCTCAGGTGCGAGGGAAGCCCGGGAGTTTTGGCCTGATCTTTGTATGCATTGAGCAATGCAAGCTGCATCCATCAACCTCACATTCACCGTTTTTCACAAAACTTCTGAGTTTCTTTCTCCTCCCATTTTTTCATTTGCCTTTTTTTTTTTTTTTTTTTTTTTTGCTGCATCAATGGAAAAATAAATGCTTGTTTTTTAAAATGAAGTTTCTGAATATTTTAAATGTTCTAAATGTGTTTTCCTTCATCACACAGGGATCGAGACCATCACCTGAAGACGTTTAAATCCGTTTTACCAGCCAGCAAACTGGTGGACTGGCTTCTGTCACAGGTAGGATGATGAGACACACACACACACACACACACACACACACACACACACACACACACACACACACACTCACTCTGGCACATTCTTAGAATTAGCATTGTGCAGTTTAGCACTGTGCGCTAGACGTTTTCATGAACGAACCTCATAACTCCAGCACTAAGACGGAGTAAAACTGCAGACACTCCTCTTGTGAAGAACTGAATTTGGAGGAAAAGCACGGCTGGAGAGAGATCTCAGATCAAAATTTGTACAGCTGTTGCAGAAATCTCTTCTAAAGTTTGCTGATTATTTGCTTAAGTGTAACAATCAGCAGCAACATGTGGACGGGTTTAACTTTAAGGCACAGTCGATGAAATGCGGATAATAATTTCCACCAGATTCATGTTCTCCACCAGGGGGCACTATTACCCCCAAATCACATTACCTGTAGAGAGAGACCCACACCAGCAGGAGCTCGGGGTTCAGCACGTGCAGTTACGCCTGAAGAACATGGTTCACAGGCTGAAAATGAGATGCACGGCTGCTTTATATCATTTTAGAACAAAAATGACTTTAATTCTTATTTTTTTTAAATGTGCGAACAGTAACACAGGCAGGCGGAACAGCAGGGGGCGCTTTTGAGTTCTGAATTTTTGGGGGACACAGCAAATCCTACATTTTTGCTGGATTTATTTTTGACTTTAAAGCACTTTTACGTTCATTTCTTTATAAACTTCAGAAATATTGTGTTTTTGAAAGACCTGGGTGTAATTCACAAGTTAGCCAGATAACTTAAGCCCACAGTTGAGCATCGTCCAGTAGGAACGTCCCTCGGCTCTGTTTGTTTCATAACGAGCGCTAGTTCTGACGTGTTAACTAGAATCTCATTCAAGTAGAAAGCCCCACAGCAGACTCTTCTCTGGATTCTCTTCATTTCGTAGGTTTCCTTTAGTGCTTTTAATGCTCTGCTGTCTTTGTCTCTGTCAGGGAGACAGCTGCACCCGGGAGGACGCCGTCACGCTCGGGGTCGGACTTTGCAACAATGGCTTCATGCACCACGGTAAAGTCTGTCGAGTTCTGACTCGCGGTTTTAGCTCAAGTGAGCGTTTTGTTTGAGTTTGTCTCGCGATGACGGAGGCGTAACGGCAAACATGTCCCTGCAGTGGATCATACGGTGTGACGGTATCAGTGGAATTCCAGGATCAAAGGCATAAAAGACAAAAACGGGAAAAGAGAGAGAATAAAAGAAAGAGAGTGAACGTAAACCAGGATGGAGATCTGACCTGCTGTAAACAGAAATTTCAGTTTTCTTTGGCAGTCATTCTCCACTGTTGCAACACATCTGGCGTCTGGGGTGTGTGTGCGCGTGCGCCCATGTGTGTGTGTGTGTGTGTGTGTGCGTGCGCCCATGTGTATGTGTGTGTGTGCATGTGTGTGTGCGTGCGCGTGTGCATGTGTGTGTGCGTGCGCGTGTGTGTTACCTATTCTGTGTCCGTTTGTGTTACCGGCCCTTTAAGACTGATCGATGCATGTGAGCTTTGTTCCTATTGGCTGCATCTCATTCAAAAATGAGTTGAACTATTCCATATTCGTAACTTCATGAAGGATGGGAGACTCAATTGCTGAAGCTGAAATGGGCGGGGCTAAACTACTGTAGACCTGATGGGCGGGGCTAATCTTTAGACTGGACTTAACTGTTGTTTGCTATTTAAAGGGAGGGGCAAAACTGTAGGTGGAATGGGCGGGGCTTAAATGGTGTAGACTGGATGGGCAGGGCTGATCTGTTGTGGGCTTTTTAAATGGGCGGGGCTAAAACCCTACAGCCGGATTGGGTGATGTATGTGAGATGGGCCCTTTAAGGTGGAAATAAGTGGTTTGTGCGCTGGTTATTTATTTATTAAAGCAGTAAAATCTCATTAGTGTCAGAACTGGAATTCTGGGAAGTGGGTGCTGCAAGTTCTAATGTAATTTTACAGCCTTTTCCAGTTCAAACGTATTGATTACTCTTGTACTCAAGCAAACCCTTTTTAGTTTTCCCTGGAGCTCCTTGATGAACCCCTGAGGCTGTGTGTCGAGCAGATGCCAAAGTGTGTGTGTGTGTGTGTGTGTGTGTGTGTGTGTGTGTTTTAGCAGATGTACCCAGCTGTTTGAAGAGTGTCTGGGGGGTGGACTAGAACAAAAGCACTCAAACACAGAAAAAAAAGGTTTCCTAGTGAGAGAGAGAGAGACACACACACACACACACACACAGTAAGGACACAGATTTCCTGCTAAAGCAATAACAGCACTACTTGTTCAGATCACTTGCAAAACAAAGCCCACTTGATGTTTTGCCTGCGAGCTCTGGAACATCCCGTCCCTCCAAAATCTCTGCAGACACGTCCCTCACTTTCTCTCTTTTAGAGGAAAATGCAGTGAGGCAGCTTTTTCCACCAACACTGAAGCTCCTGTCGTCCATCACTGGTGGAAAAAACCCAAAACAGCAGCATCAGTCATCAGGAACCTGTCGCTCATCAGATAACCAGCAAATTTCAGGAGAATTCAGGTTTTAAAACTTAAACTTTCAATTAGCCAGGTCCAACAGCTGGTTATAGTCACCCTCTTTACCTTTCAGTCGTACTTTAACACCTGTCCTGGGACTCGGTTTGGCAATGCAGATTACGAGATTTCCTCCTCGTCCCCGAACAGGTGGAACGGAACGCGTCCCCGAACAGGTGGAACTGGATATTTAGGATATAAATATGGATTTAACGGGATATTTGTTTAGGGAATAATAAACAAAGTGAAAGTGACTATCAGTCATTGTGAACTACAAGCAAACACATCCTCTGTTTTTAACACACACACACCGTGCAGCAGGGGGCAGACTTATCCAGCACCCCGAGAGCAGTGATTGGGGCAGTACCTTGATCAAGGGAATCTCAGAGAAACCTACTGGTGTGAAATTCAACCCATGACCTTCTGATCCTGAGGCCTGGTCCCGCCTTCCCACAGTGATCCGCTCGACAGTTTTAAAGGATGGATTAGTGGGACGAAGTGGCGGAGGCGTCTCCTGTAAACGCTTTGAGTTTGTTCTTCTTTGTTGACTTTCCTGTTTTTTTTTCTGCTGCAGTTTTGGAGAAAAGCGAGTTTAAGGACGAATCTCAGTTCTTCCGTTTCTACGCTGACGAGGAGACCGAGGGCACCAGCAGCAAGAGCAAGCAGCTCCGCAACGACTTCAAACTGATCGAGAACGTCCTCGTCAAGTCCCTTCTGGTGGGTGTCTCACACTGGAAAGAACCTTGTTTAAAGAACCTCCTCGTCATCAAATGTTGGTGGAAGAGCCGTTAAGTCACGTACATTAGTATCAGGTGAAAGCTACCCTTTAGAAGGTTCTTCACACGGAAACGTCAACATCCAGAGAACCTCATCTGGACCTCTTTCTCCTGAGAGGGAACGGCTGAAGCGAATCCAGTTTCCTTAATGGGACACAGATCTGTTTGTTTTTCAGAGTCGGGTAAACAAAACAGATATTTTTAATCTGATCAGACATGCCGGAGCTGGAGTTTCTTCTAAAACGCCGCCTGCTGCTTCTCAGCGGTTCTGTCTCTCTTTATTTCAGAATAATGAGCTTATTAAAGTCTGGTTTTGATCTTCTGTTAAAATGAGCCCACTGCTCGCTTTTTGGCCCCACTTTCCAGATAATGTGATTACAAAACGGACCGCCCCCCCGCAGAGAGAGATCACTGCGTGGACCATCTGAGGACGCAGGATTTTCTCAGCTTGCGAGTCTTAAATTCAGATCTCAGGCTGCAGAGCAAAAGATTAAATCACACCTTCTTAACCATTTTTAGCCAGATTTAGATTTGAAACACTTTTGAGACACATATTAAACCATGCAGGCCAAGTTTTGGGTTTTTTTGTTTATATCTAATCAGCTCTGTCATCATTCCTGTGGAACGAATGTTCAAACACACATTTCATCAGAAAGATGTTGGACCCGAGCAACTGGGTTTGTGCAAATAGTCTACAAACCGAAGAACACGCGCTAGTCCACCAGCAGTTCCTCTGAGCTGGTCCCTGGTGGGGTTTTTGGGACGCTGATCTGCGTCACACACATCGATTTCTCCAGCTGGTTCAGACTCGTTTAGGAGCTTCTTCATCCACCAGCTTTAATCACCCTGACCTTTACACACCACTCTTTCATCCACAGAATCCTGCAGGAGACGATAAACACACTCTCCTCCTTCCAGCTCTCTGTCCTCTCTCGTCTACAGCAGACGCTTTCATTATCACCCGGTTCTGCTCTGACTGTCACTGAAGATCTTTACAAGGATAGGATTCCACTGATGTCCCTAAACTCAGCGCGAGACGTCATGCAGAGATTTCTTGTTTCTCTAGTGGTGGTGAACGGAACCGGGCGTCCCAAATCTGTGTGTTTTCTGTCCCCCAGTGGAGCTCCTCATGTCTCTAAGTGTCTCTGTGTCTCTGTGTGTCTCTGTGTGTGTCTGAATGTCTCTGTGTCTCTGTGTGTCTCTGTGTGTGTCTGAATGTCTGTGTGTGTCTCTGAGTGTCTGTGTGTGTCTCTGTGTGTCTCTGTGTGTGTCTGTGTGTGTCTCTGTGTGTGTCTCTGTGTGTGTCTCTGTGTGTGTCTGTGTGTCTCTGAGTGTCTGTGTGTGTCTCTGTGTCTCTGAGTGTCTGTGTGTGTCTCTGTGTGTGTCTGTGTGTCTCTGTGTCTCTGTGTCTCTGAGTGTCTGTGTGTGTGTCTCTGAGTGTCTCTGTGTGTGTCTGTGTGTCTCTGTGTGTGTCTGTGTGTCTCTGTGTCTCTGAGTGTCTGTGTGTGTGTCTGTGTGTGTCTGTGTGTCTCTGTGTGTGTCTCTGAGTGTCTGTGTGTCTCTGTGTGTGTCTGTGTGTCTCTGAGTGTCTCTGAGTGTCTCTGTGTCTCTGAGTGTCTCTGTGTGTGTCTCTGTGTGTGTCTGTGTGTCTCTGTGTCTCTGTGTCTCTGAGTGTCTGTGTGTGTGTGTCTCTGAGTGTCTCTGTGTGTGTCTGTGTGTCTCTGAGTGTCTGTGTGTGTGTCTCTGAGTGTCTCTGTGTGTGTCTGTGTGTCTCTGAGTGTCTCTGTGTGTCTCTGTGGGACGGTGATGATGGTAAAATAGTCCATCTGAACTAAATCTCTGTTCTTCGTGTCCCTCCACCATGAACGGGTTCAGTTTTCGTCCAGAATCTTCTCAGAACTAAAACACCGTCTCAGACACCAGACAGCGTCTCCACCACCAGCTCATGTCTGAGAGGGACGCTCAGATGTCCGGTTCCATTCACCAGCACTGGGATCATGTTCTGACTCAAAGAACGGGGTGTTTACACCAAATCCGCTCTTAACGACTTTGTTTACACCATGAACCGCAAAATTATGCAAAAAAGCCTGAAGTAACGCAGATTTTTCTTTTTTAATTGGCTCCGGCCAAAATGGATTACTGAATAAACGTTTATTATTTATTTTTGCATGGTGAGAAGGTGATTAATAAAACATAAAGCTGAATTCAGCCAAAGTAAAAACGACAGGAAAGCACAAATAACTTCTGGGTTTTGTGCTGGAACGTCTCTTTAAAGATGGGAGAAAAGTGAAAGAGGAGATTCCACAGAATCCACCTCATTGTTTCAGCTCGGGGCGCCTGACGGGTTTTGTCCTGACGCTCGTTTTCATGTCCCACAGATCCATCCTGGGGAGGAGGACTATGGGTTCGAGATTGAGGAGAAGAACAAGGCCATCATTGTGAAGAGCATCACCAGAGGCTCCTGCGCTGAGGTGAGATCAGGAGCAGCCTGACTCCTCCTTATTCACTCCTTATACACACCCTTCACACCTCCACACACTGTAGCTGTAGATGGACCTGTGAAAACGTCATGGCTTTCAGATGGTTCTATTTGGATCATTACAGTAAAAAGAACTTGAAACGGGACAGAAAAATGCCATGAGCTCCACTGGCTCCCTTAATGTAGAGACACCTAATGGGAGCAGCTGAAAGGAGAAGAAGATTAAGATGAAGAAGAAAAAGAAGAAACTCATCTGATATCCTGAGGACAGGAAGTTGGGAAATCTCGTCTCTGCACTACAGCTGTTCTGAGGACAGATGGACAGATGGGTTTTAACTGTGAATCTATTTTAAGCCCTCACAGTTACGTCGCCATCAATCAAACACTGGTCACGCTTTCTTTATTCACTCCTTCAGCTCATCCCTCACTTTCTCACTTCATCTTCTGCACAGACAATTAGACATGTCTCATCACATTCTCCTCACAGTCCCCATACCTCTCTGTCTCTCTCTCTCTCTCTTTCAATCTCTGTCTCTCAGTCCCCCCCCCCTCTCTCTTTCTATATCTGTTTCTCTCTCTCTCTCTCTCCCTCTCTCTCTCTCATTCCCTCTCCCTCAAGTCAATGGTCACTGAAAGATTTGGGTGACCATTCTCCTCCAGATCTTCAGGAAGGTGGGTCAGACTTGTGGGTGTGGTTTAGGGTGCTGGTGGTCTCACTTGCCTATGGACCAAGTTCAGATAAGTTCAGTTCCCTCTCTCTGTCTCTCCAAACAACTAAACCCTTTACACAGCAGGGTGTTTTCAGGAGCTGATCTGGAATCAGTCCTAAATCCCAGATCAGTCCTGCAATTCTGGTGTTTGTCTGGGGACCTTGTTTAGATTGTTTTTGCCTGACTATCCTTTTGC
Organism: Hepsetus odoe; assembly: GCA_017165825.1. NCBI lineage: Eukaryota > Metazoa > Chordata > Actinopteri > Characiformes > Hepsetidae > Hepsetus > Hepsetus odoe. The sequence goes on along the minus strand of CM029373.1, from coordinate 29,139,416 downwards.
AGGATTTTTATCAGTAGATTTTAAACGTGTCACGGAGTTGAGAATGTTAGGAGCATCTTAAATCCTGAACTTCTGCCCCAACATGCCTTTCCTGGGGTAACGAATGAATCTGTGCCAATTAGGCTTTTTAACGAACTTCATGTGAAATCACATCTATGTGAAAGTGCTGGTTCTTCAGACTGGAACTTCCTTCATCTCAGGATGTTCTTGCTGAAGGTGGAACTGGATTCCACAGTTCCTGAAGGTAAAGAGCTCCTCTCTTCAGGGCAGAACGGACAAATCAAAAGACGGATATAAGACTTTTGCTCGGGAGGAGAATACTAAACACTTGTATGCAGAAAGAAGGAGTTTGTTTCCACGAGCCGCCACAGTGACTCAGTGTGCGCCTGTGAAAGAGGGAGTGTGTGTGTGTGTGTGTGTGTGTGTGTGTGTGTGTGTGTCTGTCTGAGCACAGAGGTCTACTTTATCCAGACTCTGCTTATTTAAAGCTCCTATTTTAGTGATTTTACACTGCCACCTGCCACACAGACCTATATAGAGCTGCCGGCAGCTGTGAAGCTGTGTAAGGGTCAGAGTGTGTGTGTGTGTGTGTGTGTGTGTGTGTGTAAAGAAATGTTTGCCTGGAAAACATTTTAAACTCTAATATAACTTAATATGTGAAAGTAGGGACCCTGGAGAGATGGAGCTGGAGTGCAGGCAGGTTGGAATGGGTGGAGAAGAGTGACAGGAGTGATCTTTGACAGATGGAGACCAGCAAGAGTGAAAGGAAAGGTTTACAGGACGGTAGTGAGACCAGCTATGTTATATAGGAGGGACGAGGATGGACAGGATTAGGGATGAGTATATTAGAGGGACAGCACAGGTTGGACGGTTTGGAGACAAAACCAGAGAAGTGAGACTGTGTTGGTCTGGAAACGTCCAGAGGACCATCATGACCGCTTACCCTCCTGCTGTGGTGTGTGTGTGTGTGTGTGTGTGTGTGTGTGTGTGTGTGAGAGTAGATGGCAGGGCTGCAGGCAGGCAGGAAGATTTACTCCATTAATGAAGACCTGGTGTTCCTGAGACCCTTCTCTGAGGTGGAGACCATGATCAACCAGTCCTTCTGTATTCGCCGCTCGCTCAGGCTGCTGGTGGCGACCAAGAACAAGGAGTGAGAACACGCGCGCACACACACACACACACATTTTTAATAACATAGATTAACCGTTAAAAACCTGTAAGGTAACGACTCTGTGCGTCTCTGCAGAGCAACGTTCAGACGAGACGGGAAGGAGCTTCAGTAAAAGCACACCAAGAACTTTAATATATATTAGTGTTTCTATTGGTCCATTCTTCAGGAAGTGTTAAAAATAGAAAAAAAGATTCTAATAACAAGCTCGCAAACAGGTTTATGTTATTGTTGTTGTTATTATTATTTTTTTTTTTATTATTATTATTTTTATTATTTATAATATCAACAACAATAATAATGACAATATTAACGTCAACAATAATAATCATCATCATCAAAATCATTTTAATTTATATAGTTCCTCTCTCATACTTTACAGAGCATGCTTGCAGAGCTTTACAGAGTTAGTTTCCAAAAACATAAGCCTTTTTAAGGTGGAATTAAAAGTTGAAAATAAGAGAAGGCCAGGTTTCTGTCAGTGCTCAGTACCGTCCGTGTAAATCTGTGTGAAATTAAAAATATTTACGAACTGTTTCGTTCTGCATGTTTTAAAGCGACCTCTGAAGATTCTTTGGAGGTTAAATGGACGTTCCTGAAATGGTCAGAAACACGCAGAGCTGGGTTTTCCCTGCAGTTTGAGCTTTTCCTCAGGAGTTCTGCGTTGATGGGACGTCCCGTTTAAAGCTCTTTGTTTTAGTTTGATCTCCGTGTGAAGGACACGACTGTGTGAATGGAGGAAGCCCTGCTGTACGTTTACTCTCCTCCTTCCTTTCTGTCTGTGATCTAAAGGCTCGTGAAGATTCCAGACTCCAGGGACGGCCTGTCCTTCACACTCCGAGGCTCCGCCCCTCCGTATGTTCACGCCGTCAAGAAAGGTGAGCTCCAGAAACCCTCAGAATCAGAGCGACCCTCGAGGTCCTTCTTACTTTGGTGCATCTGAAGCTTCCCGGCTGAAAGTGTGCGTTTATTTTCCTTTTCTTTTTTAAATAATTCTCCTTTTCTTCATATCCTTTTGTTCATTTATCTCCAAACGAAGCTCCCGCCGTTTTGTTCTCTGATCACAGCAGTGAATTAACTTCATGAAGTCCTTTTGCTTTTTCTCTTTTCTGCAACAAAGGCCTTCATTTCCGTGGAAGAAGGGACTCGGTTTCCGCCTCTCTCTCTAACCTGCCAGGCAGATGTTTCATGAAGTGAAAAGGGTTCCAGAAGAAAAATAAAGATTCATGACAGGCCTGCTGTGCGAGGACATCTGGTCCTTTTAAAATTCTCTCTCCAGCTCGCAATCAAAGCCTGAAATCGCTCCACATGTCCGGTTCTCTAAAGATCTGATGACTCTAGAACCTTAAGGTCAACAGTGGATTAAAGCAGAGCAGACGTTCAGTGAAGGTGCAGATTTACAGCACGTTCATGACGGCTTTCAATACGGAACGTTCTGCAGCCATGAATCCATGAATCCCTCCCATCACGTCCCATAACGTCTTCAAATATGAACTTGTGTGGTTATTATCCGTTATTAAAGAATTCCTCCCTTTAAAAGGCCCTTTATCTTCAGATGCCCTTCGCCAGGCGTTATTTGTGAAATTTTTATTATAAAATCATGATCATAAATCAGTTTCACTCAACTTCTCACCAAATTACAACTGTGATGAAAAAAACAGCCTAAAGTGTGCATTTCCCAACACTGGGGTTTGTCTCCAGCGGAATCCTGCTCCCTACATAGTGCACAAAAATCCTGACTTCCTGTTCCCTACATAGTGCACAAAAATCCTGACTTCCTGCTCCCTACATAGTGCACAAAAATCCTGACTTCTTGTTCCCTACCTAGTGCACAAAAATCCTGACTTCCTGCTCCCTACCTAGTGCACAAAAATCCTGACTCCTGGTACCAAACAGAGGGTTAAGGGGCTTAAACCCCTTAAATAGTGCACTATGTAGGGAGCAAGGATCCGTTTGAGACTCAGCCTGGCTCTGCTGCTGTTTAAGCTGGAGATGATTCCAATCACAGAAGCGTGACTTTTAGTGAGGGGAGCTTTAACACGTCTCAACCAATCAGATTTCAGGACTGTCCTGATCTGTTTCATAATGTTAATTATGGGATGTCTGAAGGAGATTCTGTTCTGATAAATTGTTTTCTGAGAAAAAAAAAAATCCCAGTCTGCCAAAAAGAGCAGTTGGGCTCTAAGCGTTCCCCGAAGAGCAAAGAGTTTATTTTGTCTGCGGAGGAACCGTTAGTGCCACGGTTGATGTACGGTCACATATTTGGCTTAGAAGCGGTATTTCTGGATTTGTTCGTGCCATGGCTGTTTTTCTGTCCTTCTTCTCAGTTTATTTATTTCATCTGGGTTTGTTCCGAGTTCTGCTTGTGGCTCCACGGCAGTTTATTCTGCTCGGACTTTGAAAGAATATCAAATAAGAATGGAGGTTGCTCCTGGTGTTTGTTGCTGCTGGTTGAAGGTCTCCGTCTGAAACTCTGAAGTGTGTTTGTGTGTGTTTGTAGGGTCCGAGGCGGCGGCAGCGGGTCTCCAGGCCGGTCACAGTATCCTCAAAGTGAACGGCGCCAACATGAGCCACAGCAGCTTTCAGGAGGTTCTGGAGCATTTCAGCAGCTTCCAGCCTGAAGAGGAGCAGCAGGAACCGGTGATCTTTCCACACCCATCACTGTTTACGTCCTGTATCTCTCTCTCTCTCTCTCTCTCTTCATCCATCCCTCCCTTTAGTGTCTCATGATCTGGGATGTCTGTATTCCTGTTGTTGTTTGTTGGGGTCTGTTTGAATCCTGAATCTCCGTCTGTGTGGACGTTGCCGCAGGACTGTGGTCGGTGGGTGTATCGAGTGTTTGATGATGTGGAGGATCAGACCTTCAGCGCGTGTCTCTCTGAGAACGGAGACGACTCTGAGCAAAACGGCTGCTCTAATGGAGCAGGTACTGTGTGTGTGTGTGTGTGTGTGTGTGTGTGTGTGCGCACTTTTTAGTTTTTTTTCCTTTTGTGTTGTACTGGAACCTCACAAGCTCTAGTTGGGGTGGACGGTCGCCCCAGCTTTAGCAATATTTAAAAATACTGTATTATATTGTATTACTTTTATATTATTATATTGTATAACTAAAATACATAGATTTATAACTACATTTATAATATCTACATAAATTGATCATTAAAATCTAATAAACCAGACATTTAGTATAATTATATTTATTTAATAATGTAATAAGTGCAATATTATTCTGTGTTATTATAAAACACCAGACACAATCAAGTGTGTTAGTGATATTATCGTTTAAGTGTTAACAGTACTCCGTGTGCAGGAAGTTCCTTATGATTCATTATCTGTAACGTTCATCACGCCGATGGTTCCGCGCCAGATCCTTTAATACGGTTCTGCGGTTTTAATTTCTGTTTTAAGTGAACGAGTCTGTTCTTCATATCTGTAGGTTTAGCAGCAAGTTTGTTTGAAGTTTTAGATTCAAATAATGTAAAACTTGTGCCACACTTGTTCCTCATCACCTGTTCTGATGTCCTAGACCCAGTGAGGGGACTGGAGTGTCTCTCTCTGTCACCAAACACTCCGCTGGTCAACCTGATGGTGGATAACGTTCACCTGGAGCACGGCGTGGTGTACGAGTACGTCAGCTCGGCCGGCATCAAGCACCACGTCCTGGAGAAGATGGTGGAGCCCAAGGGCTGCTTCAGCCTCACAGCGAAGGTAACCGGGTTCATCAGGACAGGAACGTGGACAGTGGACCATTAGTGGCACCAGGACATTGTTCTGTCAAACACTGGCTCCCTACATAGTGCACTAAAACACTGACTCCCTGCTCCCTACATAGTGCACTAAAACACTGGCTCCCTACATAGTGTACTAAAACACTGGCTTCCTACATAGTGCACTAAAACACTGACTCCCTGCTCCCTACATAGTGCACTAAAACATTGGCTCCCTACATAGTGTACTGAAACACTGGCTCCCTACATAGTGTACTAAAACACTGGCTCCCTACATAGTGCACTAAAACACTGACTCCCTACTCCCTACATAGTGTACTAAAACACTGACTCCCTACATAGTGCACTAAAACACTGACTCCTTACATAGTGTACTAAAACACTGGCTCCCTACATAGTGCCTTAAAACACTTGCTTCCTACTCCCTACATAGTGCACTAAAACACTTGCTCCCTACTCCCTACATAGTGCACTAAAACACTGGCTCCCTACTCCCTACATAGTGTACTAAAACACTGACTCTGTAACATCTGCGGTAAACTGCTGTTAAAAGTGTGAGATGATAAGTGTCCTGGGGTTTGGATGGTGGACGCCGATGTCTCTGCGATGTTTGTCTCCTCGTCTGTAAAGTCTGTGTCCTCTGGGCTTTTCCTTTCAGATTTTGGAAGCCTTTGTGAAAGACGACAGTCACTTTGTGACGAGCTGCGCTCAGCTGATCTCTCAGAGTGAGAGAGTGGTGTCCATGCCCCAGTACGAGTTCAGAAACATCTGCGACACCAAACTGGAGAACATCCAGAAACGCATCTGCTACTACAGACAGGTGAGAACTCCCAAACACACACGTCCTCTCTCACTCTGTCTCTGTCTTCCCCTCACTCTGTCTGTCTTCCTCTCTCACTCTGTCTCTGTCTCTGTCTTCCCCTCACTCTGTCTCTGTCTCTTGTCCTCTCCTCACTCTGTCTCTGTCTCTGTCTTCCCCTCTCATTCTGTCTGTCTTCACCTCTCATTCTGTCTGTCTTCACCTCTCATTCTGTCTGTCTCCCTCTCTCACTCTGTCTCTGTCTCCCTCTCTCACTCTGTCTCTGTCTCTCACTCTGTCTCTGTCTCCCTCTCTCACTCTGACTCTGTCTCTGTCCTCCCCTCACTCTGTCTCTGTCTTCCCCTCACTCTGTCTCTGTCCTCCCCTCATTCTGTCTCTGTCTTCCTCTCTTACTCTGTCTCTGTCTTCCTCTCTCACTCTCACTCTGTCTCTGTCTTCCCTTCTCTCTGTCTCTGTCTCTTGTCCTCTCCTCACTCTGTCTTTCCCTCACTCTGTCTCTGTCTCTGTCTTCCCCTCTCATTCTGTCTGTCTCCCTCTCTCACTCTGTCTCTGTCCTCCCCTCACTCTGTCTCTGTCTTCCCCTCACTCTGTCTCTGTCTTCCCCTCACTCTGTCTCTGTCTCTGTCCTCCTCTCACTCTGTCTCTGTCTCTGTCCTCCCCTCACTCTCACTCTGTCTCTGTCCTCCCCTCACTCTGTCTCTGTCTCTTTGTGTTTGAATTGATGGTTTCTATTTTTGGGTTTGCTGTTTAAATCAATGATTGTAACTTTAGACTTATTTTAGAATTAGAATATTGGACCTTCAATTGATGATAAACTCTTTTTTTATTTTTTTTTATTATAAAACCAGTTTATATTTAATTAATAAAACAAAATATTGTAAAAACGATTACTCGTTCAAATCAGAGCCTGAAGATTTTTGTTCCTTTTATTAAACAGTGTATTTATTTACAGACACGATTACATTATTACTTTTAATCACAGACGGAGCGATCCGGTTGATAGAATTCTATTAAGATATTAACATTCTATTAAAATATCAAAATTATATTAAAATATCAACATTCTATTAAGAGTATTATCATTAAAAGCCCAAAGACACAGAACTCCGGGAAAAGAAAGTTTGAATCAATATAAAAAAAGGAAAATAAATAAGTCAATAAAGATATGAATGAATAAATATATATAAATAAACAAAAAGCAAAATTAACTCAAAGCTCCCGAGTGAATAAAATAACTAATAATTCTAATCACAACATTAAATAATTCTTGCGGTGAGAAAAGGGAGCAGGAAGCAGGACGACCAAAAACAAGCAGAGAAGAGAAAGACACACCGCACAGCAAACACTCGTAACGCCGAGTCTGTCCGTCTCTCGCCCTTCGGAGGAAAGGGTCCAGATTTAGTGTGAACTAGTGTGGACACGTTCGGACGTTCGTCTCGTTACCGTCCGCCTGTGGACGGGACGCTTCTCCGTCCCAGACGACGCCTTGTTAGGCTCTTCGAGGAACTCGGGTCTGGAGACGTTTAAGGATCTGAGATTAACTCCATCGTCTCTCCGCGACCTGGATCAGATGGAAAGTGTCTGATCTGAGGGACGGGTTTTATTACACGAGTTTGACTGCAGCGTCCTTCCTTCTGAATGTCCTGAGTCTGGTTTGTTCTGAGCTTTGTGTCTCTCTCAGTTTGCAGAGGAGCTGCAGAACAAGGCGTCGCCCATGTTCAAGCAGGCCAGCAGTATGTCCCACGCTCTGAGCTGTATGGACTTTGTCCCCACCAACTGCCACTTAAACCTGATGCAGGTGTCCTGTCCCAAGAGCAGCTCGTCCGCCGGCCGAGCCTTCAGCATCCGCTTCGGACGCAAGAACTCCTTTTTCGGACTGGACCCAGATCAAGGTCGGACACTGACGGATGATGCGTCTTTATAAAAATGATTTAAAAATTTGAGTTTATTGTTTAAATCAATGCACAGTTTTGGCTGTTCCCCTTAAGTGTCTCCACAGTGGATCATCTGTCTCCTCATCTTCCTGTCCTCTGCATGTCCTCTTTCTCCATGTCCATTCATATCCTCTTTGTCCTTCCTCTTCTCCTCTTTCCTGGCAGCTCCATCTTCATCATCCTCCTCCTGATATACTCCTCGTCTCTCCTCTGGACACGTCCACACCAACACAGTCTCGCTTCACTAGTTTTGTCTTCAAAATATGCAACCTGATCTGTCCCTATTCCTGTCCATCTTACTGCTGTCTCCTACCTGTATAACATGGCTGGTCTCACTATCATCTCCACCCCTTACAACATAGCTGGACTCACTACTGTCTCCATCCCGTATAACATAGCTGGTTTTACTGCCAACTCCAACCCATATAACAGAGCTGCTCTCACTACCGTCTCCAACCCCTATAACATAGCTGGTCTCACTAACGTCCTGTAAACCTTCCCTGTTCAAAATCAGCATCAAAAGATAAACTGCTTAAAATATTGTTTAGATTTTGTACAAAATGATATTTAATGTAACAATCATGAATTTATAAATGACGTTCATTTGAGTCGGTTCTGTCCTGAGCTTTGTCTGCAGAACAAGACGTGTCCCATGTTGAAGCGGGACAGGACCGGACAGCGATGAACACATTGTTTAGACTAATTCAGTTTCTAGTGAGAGCCTTACAGTCAGATTCTAATCAACAACCAGGAAGCAGATCAAGGAACTGCAGACAGTTTAAATGTTCAATCAGGGAAGTGTGATTAACAGCATTAAAACCGAAGCTCAACAATGAGTCACGCTCTTCAGCACGGCTGACCCCAATCCTTCAGGTGTGAAGCGGGAAGCGAGAAGGCTCTGAAGCGAAGCACTATTTTATAGAAACTTTGGCTTTAATCAACACAGTAGCTCTGACTGATCCAGCGCTCCTCTGACGCGGCTGAACTGAAACCTGAGCCCGAACCAGAGGCTGAAAGAGCAATTAGCTGGATTTCATCTCCACCATTAGAGCGCCGTTAAACAAATCCTCCGCTTCGCGACAGTTAAGCGTCATAAAATAGTAATTAAAGCTACGGTTGAAACCGCAAGGGCCTCGTAAATGTCCTGCCCTGCTGTAAAGACTATTCCCCCAGCAAATCAGAGGCTTTTTAAAGCTCTCAGCCTGAAATCGCCTCCATCAGACTTCCATTACGGCTCCATTAGGCCTCCGTGAGACGTCAGACCACCAGGCCCCCCCCCGAGGATTTGTTTTTCTGTTTTGACAGATTGATGTTTGGCCTTCAGGTAAGAAGGACGATCCGGCGGTGATTCTGATCGTCTACACTAATCATCGCCCGATTTTTACTTCCTTTTTGTTATGGAGACATAAAAGAGAACTGAAGAGCTGCTTTACACACACAGTCCTGACTGTCCTGAACGTGGATTAAACACAAGCTTCTACATTTCCGTGTCGGTGGACCTGTAGATTTGGACATGGGCTTCAGTCTTTAGGCTCCGCTGGGTCAAGAAAGGAATCTCCACCAACTTTGGCAGGAATAAAACTTTCTTTGATGTTTACAGTCTAACTGTTGGTCGTCTGTTGAATCATCTCAGCGTGACATCAAGAGGCGTCAGATAGATTTGCTTTTTTGGTTTTCTGACCCTGCATGACGTACATTTAGCTCTGAAAATGGACAAAGGAAACATTTGTGGCTTCCTTTTTTTATCGGTGAGGTTTAACGTTCCTCAGCCTCCTCAACGCTCCGGATTAGTTTGTATAGTTTGGGATTATTTAACTCTGAATTCATCCCAGACTCTTTGAGTGGTCAGTGGATTTACAGTCAGTCTGTTCTGCGTGTGTGTCTGACTGCACCTGCCTGGAGACGCAGTCTAGACGGAGCTGCACTTGTCGTTTTGGTTGCTCCTCTCCATCTGTTTTCGAGCTCGTCTCCTCACATCTGCTCGGCAGCGGTGCCCCGGCCAGAGATGTTTGGAATTCCTCAGAAGCCGGAGCTCTTGAGCCTCCAGGGCCTCGGCTTTATCACCGTGGAGAAGCTGCTCCACTGCTTTAGGAGTTTTTTCCAGCCTGGGATGAGCAGCGTTTCTGTTCTGAAGCCAAAAGAAGCCCCTGTTTCAGAGGAGCAGTGTTGAACCGTCCCGCTGGGTTCTAGGTTCTGGGTTCTAGGTTCTGGCCGGTGACTGAGGGATTATTTTTACCGTTCAACAAAAATGAAGCTGATTCCGGACAGAGATCATGTTTAGAAATAACCATTAAAAGAGCTTTGCCCTTAATATTTTCATCTCTGAATGTCTGAGTGCACCAGAGACCCCCAGACCTTTCCTCTCATCCCTCCGTTTCTTGCTCTGTGCATGGTGAGTTGGACCGTGGACCATTTTCTGAGCAAAGAGGGACGGTTTGAAGACCGGTGCTGATTCTCCTGATCACTTCTGATGTGTTCAGAAAAGGTTTCAGCTGCTAAAACTATTGCTCGTAATAATTATTATTGGAACATTTTCTTCTTCGGGGCAGTTTTTAAACCTTGGGCTCAGGGAATGGTCAGGGCTGTTACCATGGTAACTGGGCCAAGGCCTAATATCAGGGCTAGGAGACATGGTTCGGCTTAGAGCCCTTCTCACCCAATCACATTACAAGATTCTGGAAAATTCATTTATCAAACCAGTGTGGTTTTTATCTCCAGCGGTCCCTCCTTCCATTTTTCACTCAGTTCTCCTTTTTTGCCACCATGTCCCTCGTTCCCTCCCTTTACCTCTTGATTGCACTTCCTTTCTGCATTTCCTCCTCTCCCACTTTCATGTGTTTGTGTTTTTTCTCGTCTCTAATCTTAACTGCATAATCGTCTTCCTTCTCTCCCCCCACAGCCAATCTGAACCCCATGTCCCACACGGTGCACTGCGTGACCAGCATGGCCGCCCCATCCTGGAGCTGCCACGGCCTGGACCAAGACCTGGAAGGTGACGGGAGCACAGAGACCAGCAGGAGGCGCAATCAGGATGAGGGAGGACTGAGCTTTCTCCTCAAGCAGGAGGACACGGAGAGCCAGGACAATTACATCTACCTCTACAACCGGCTGGACGCCGCCGTCCGAGAGATGAGGCTGTATGTGGCTCAGATTGACGTGTGAGTAGCGGAGACTTTGGTGAAACAAAACCAAAGGTTTGATCTGCCAGATTGGATCATACAAATTCCATCCATCCATCCATCCATCCATCCCTTCTAGCACTTTTCATCCGAACACAATGTAACACAAAGCACTTCTACAATAAATTATATCACAATATAATGATATTTTTATAATATTATGATTATATGAATAATTTTATAATCTAAAAGCAGTAACGACAGCTCCTCCGACCAACCCGCCACAAACACATAAACAATCAAATAAAAGCCAATAAAACAAGATCAAAGGGAACTGTATCACAGATACGTTTCCCTGAGGAATCGCCAAAAGCAGCGGAAAAAATCATAAAACACACCGACATCATACCTGCTCGTTTGTTTAACCCTTTCATCACGACACTCCAACCTCACCCAGTGCAGTTCCTCGGGCGGTTACTGTTCCTTTAAGACGGATATGTTAATGAGCTCTGCTGGAGTTGGAGGTGGAAATGTGCAGAAATATCTAATCAGGCTTTTTTGCAGCTTCATTTCTAAGAGGATTCGATTATAATGAATGAATTCGTTTCTAAGCTGCGCGAACTTTCAGTACCGCGCTGCTGAGTTTATTCCGCTGGGCTGTGGGCGGAGACGCCGAGGCTGAAGTAAAGGCCATCGTGAAGGTCTGGAGGATGATTAGAGGCCACACAGGAGTCTGTCGGCACAGCTGGACCTACACTTTCACCAAGTGTCTTTCTCTTCTCCACCGTCCCGGGACAGGAGGGGTGTTTGTGTGGGTCAGAGGATGTGTCTGGTTGTGGTTCGCTGTGTTTACATGACTCATAGCCAGAACCGGAGTGGAGTGAATCTGTGAGTTACAGCACAAGAGAAGAAAAGCAAAAACTCAATTAAAAGACATAAAATGAACGTTCAGCTCCTCAGCTCATCACAGACGCTCAGAAATAAAGAGAAATTCATCAACATCAACAAAATGTAGAAAAAATGCTGCTCATCAAACAGCAGATAATGTTACTTATACAGTTACGTTTCATTAATCCTACAGCATGAAACTCAGGATTCCAGATGAAAGCTTCTGATAAAGCTGAGCTGCAGTAGAAGATCAGAACATCCTCTGCACCCAGCTGTGGGTTCAGCGCATGTGGCGGGTGTGGACTCTCGTGATGGTTGAGACACTTTCTTTGAGACACTTTTAGCCACATGATAAACTTTTTTTTTAAAACTTTTTTTTTTATGGCAGTACTTCTCAAAACAATCCCACAGATGGTCCAAGTTTTTTGGAGCAAAAGTGTGGAGCCCCTTTAGAACCTGTGAGAACCACTGCTGTCTGTCTTTTCTCTGCTGTCCTGAAAGGGAGTTAGTGTGGGTTTAATGCTGGGGTGTGTCTCCACCACACCAGAGACTGGAGAGTCTCACCGTCCACCTCCCTCTTCTGCTGCTCTTTCTCAATTCAGGAAGCCTTTTCTGAAAGTCTAAAAATATCATTTTGTGCAGAGAACGTCCAGCTGAGACCCACGTCGTAACACCCGACAGAGACGTTTCCCCAACACACCGTCCTCTCTCCGACTGAAACCACAGAGACCGTGTATATAGTGTATAGCGTCTATAGAGACAGTTTTATATAGTGTATATAGTACAGTTTATATAGTGTATATAGAGACAGTTTATATAGTATATAGTGTATATAGTGCAGTTTATATAGTATATAGTGTATATAGAGACAGTTTATATAGTATATAGTGTATATAGGGACAGTTTATATAGTATATAGTACAGTTTATATAGTATGTAGTGTACATAGACAGTTTATATAGTATATAGTGTATATAGAGACAGTTTATATAGTATATAGTGTATATAGAGACAGTTTATATAGTATATAGTGTATATAGTACAGTTTATATAGTATATATAGAGACCGTTTATATAGTATATACAGAGACAGTTTATATAGTATATAGTGTATACAGAGACAGTTTATATAGTATATAGTGTATATAGAGACAGTTTATATAGTATATAGTGTGTATAGAGACAGTTTATATAGTATATAGTGTATATAGAGACAGTTTATATAGTATATAGTGTATATAATACAGTTTATATAGGGACAGTTTATATAGTTTAAATAGCGTATACCATTTCCCTCGGGGTCAGTAACGTGTTTCTGATTGTGATGATCTGTGATGTACTACTTTTGTTTTGTTCGTCCGGTTTTAATTCTGTGATTTTTTTTTTTTTATGGTCCAGGCTCCTGTCGTCCATCACTGGACCCATCCAACCTCAGGGCTCGGAGCCCCACTCGTTTGACAGCGTTCCCCCCACCTCCCCCGTTCACGAGGAGCCAAATCAGAGCAAGAGAGTGTGCTTTAAAGTGAACGAGGAAGACCAGGAGGATTCGGGACACGACACCATGAGCTACAGAGACTCGTACAGGTGAGACAGAGTTATTGTGGGTGTTGCTCTGCGTGGAGGCGAGGCCCCAGTGTGAACATTATCTCCACCCTGCTCTGCTGAAGATAAGCGACTGTTTTTTGACAGGCGTTACGTCATGAACGCGTCAGGTCCTGCTCCTTCTGCTCTTAAACAACTAAAACAAATCCTTCGGTGGTGTAGTGTTGAGGGACGAGGCTTCAGGATCAGAAGCTTGTGGGTTTTGAATCCCGGACATGTAGGTTGCCCTAAGATTCCCTTGATCAGGGTACTGTCCCCATCACTGCTACCCCGGTGCTGGGTATGTCCGCCCCCTGCTGGAAGGTGTGTGTGTTTGTGTTAAATACAGAGGATGTGTTTGGTTGTGGTTCACAATAACAAATAGTCAAATAGTCCAACATCAGCCTCAGCCTGTGGAGGTTCTTTAAGAAAGTTCCCTTTCACAGATCATTGGAACTTTTTATGACCGCACTTCTTTAACCGGTCCTACAGATGGTCCATGTTTTTGATGGTAACATGTTTAGAGCACCAATGTGCAACCCCCTTAGAACCTGTTTGAGAACCACTGCTCAGTTGCACAATTGATGGTTCCTTTTTTTTGAAAGAGTGAAGTTGCTGTTATCTTCAAAGATTCTTTGGAGAACAGAAAGCCGTGGTCTGGTCTGAGCAGTGCTTCTCTATCAAGTTCTAAAGGCGCTCTACATTTTTGCTCCAAATGCATTACCATCAAAAACATGAACCATCTGTTTAAAAAGATCTGCGAAAGTGAACTTTTTAAAGATCCTCCAGATGTTGTGGCTGATGTTGGAGGTTATGTCAGGTATGTTTTCATTTACATTTACATTTACATTTAGGGCATTTAGCAGACGCTCTTATCCAGAGCGACTTACAGCAATGCTTTATTTCCACAATCGATCGTCATCTTGGTAACCAGCACAGATCAGAACTGTTGATTAGCTAGTACCACCTAAGTAACAGACTAAGAGCTCTTAAAACAAGTATACATCATACATTTTTTTTTTTTTTTTTTTTTTTTTTTTTTTTTTTGTTGTTGAGAGGAGGAGCAGGGGTGGGAAGTAGGAAAGAGTAGAGATTTTTGGAAAGAAAGAGTAAGGGTAGGAGAGTGGATGGTTTGGGAGGGTTAGTCCCTCAGAAATTCTGTGAACAGGAGGGTCTTTAATCTACGTTTGAAGACAGCGAGAGACTCCGCAGTTCTGACCATCAGGGGGAGTTCGTTCCACCACTGAGGGGCCAGAACTGAGAAGAGTCTTGATGCGTGTCTTCCTCTGTTTTTAAACGGTGGAGGTTCAAGCCGAGCAGTGCTTGATGGTCTGAGGGGACGAGAAGAGACACGATGTTTGATTAGAGTAGACAGATAAGATGGTGCAAGGCTGTTAGTAGCCTTGTAAGCGAGAGTTAGAGTTTTAAACCTGATACGAGCAGCCACTGGGAGCCAGTGCAGGTCCCGCAGTAGAGGAGTGGATGAAGAGAACTTGGGATGGTTGAAGACGAGTCTAGCGGCAGCGTTTTGAATCAGTTGTAGAGGTCTTGTTGCCTTCAGTGGAAGACCTGCTAGAAGAGAGTTGCAGTAGTCCAGCTTCGAGATGACCAGGGACTGGACCAGCAGTTGGGTTGCCTGGGTGGTGAGGAAAGGACGGATTCTTCTAATGTTGAAAAGAAGGTGCCGGCAGGACCTAGAGAGATTAAGGACGTGGGAGGAGAAGGAGAGCTCGTTGTCGAAAGTGACACCGAGGTTCCTAGCCGATCGAGATGGGACGAGAAGTGATCCCTCAAAGGAGATGAGAAGGTCATAACGCGGAGTTTGATGGCCTTCGAAGTAGAGAAGCTCAGTCTTGTCAGGGTTGAGCTTGAGGTGGTGAGCTGTCATCCATGCAGAGACATCAGCCAGGCAGTTAGAGATACGGGTAGAGACCTGTTGATCGCGGGAGGGAAAGGAGAGGATGAGTTGAGTGTCATCTGCATAAGAATGGTAGGAGAAGCCATGAGAGAGTATGATCTTCCCCAGAGAGCTGGTATATAGAGAAAATAGAAGGGGACCAAGGACAGATCCTTGGGGAACGCCAGTTGTCAAATTTCGTGGAGTGGACCGATGGCCCTGCCATGAAACTTGGTACTGACGATCCTGTAGGTATGAGGAGAACCACTGCCAGGCAGTGCCAGCAATCCCCAGGTTGGAGAGAGTGGTCAGGAGGAGCTGGTGATCCACTGTGTCAAAGGCTGCCGAGAGATCAAGGAGAATCAAGACGGAGGACAGGTTGTTCGATCTTGCAGCATGAAGTTCGTGAGTGACAGCCAGAAGAGCCGTTTCAGTTGAGTGCGATGTTTTAAATCCAGACTGGTAGGGATCCTGGAGACCATTTTGAGCCAGGAAGACGTTGAGTTGGTTATAGACTGCTCGCTCTAAGACTTTGGAGAGAAAGGGGAGAAGGGATACCGGTCTGTAGTTGTTCAATTCCGTGCAATCCAAAGATGGTTTCTTCAGGATTGGAGTGACGATGGCAGACTTGAACACAGATGGAACATGGCCGGTCTCAAGAGAGCCATTGATAATCTGAGAGATGTATGGAAGAAGATCTGAAGCCAACTCCAGGAATATGGATGATGGAATCAGATCAAGGGGCGAGGTGGTGGGATTGCTGGACTTCAAGAGTAGCAGTAACTCTTCCGTGGAGAGCGGCGAGAGGGCAAGGAATTGGTGGTCACAGGAGGCTTGGGGCTGGATAGGAGAATTGACCGTTGAGTGGAAGGACAAAGTGAAGATGATGGTGAGCTGAGCACCACTGAGTGGAGCTGAAAACTTCAGCTTCAAACTCCATCCTCCATTCTCTCCTCTGGACACGTCCAAACCAACAGTCTCACTTTGTCTCCAAATCTGAGCTGTCCCTCTAATATACTGGCTCCTAGTCCTGTCCATCCTCGTCCCTCCTGATGCAAATCTCAGCATCTTTAACTGAGACACCTCCAGCTTCACCTCCTGTCTTTTTTCTTCATCATCTCAAACCCGTATAATATAGCTGCTCTCTCTCTCTCTCTCTCTCTCTCTCTCTCTCTGTGTCTCTCTCTCTCTCTCTCTCTGTCTCTCTCTCTGTGTCTCTCTCTCTCTCTCTCTCTCTCTCTCTCTGTCTCTCTCTCTCTCTCTCTCTCTCTCTCTCTCCCTCTCTCTGTCTCTCTCTCTCTGTCTCTCTCTCTCTCTCTTTCTCCCTGTGTCTGTCTCTCTCTCTCTCTATCTCTCTTTCTCTCTGTCTGTCTCTGTCCCTCTCTCTCTCTGTCTCTCTGTCTCTCTCCGTCTCTCGCTCTCTCGCTCGCTCTCTCTCTCTCTCTGTGTCTGTCTCTTTGTGTCTCTCTCTCTCTGTCTCTCTCTCTCTCTCTCCCTGTGTCTGTCTCTGTCTCCCTCTCTCTCTCTATCTCTCTTTCTCTCTATCTGTCTCTGTCCCTCTCTCTCCCTCTCTCTCCCTCTCCCTCC
This sequence comes from Hepsetus odoe, assembly GCA_017165825.1. NCBI lineage: Eukaryota > Metazoa > Chordata > Actinopteri > Characiformes > Hepsetidae > Hepsetus > Hepsetus odoe. The sequence continues at coordinate 29,122,697 of CM029373.1, read as the reverse complement.
CTCTCTCTCCTTCTCCCTCCCTCTCTCTCTCTCTCTCTCTCTCTCTAAGTGTATGTTTTTGGTGTTGATAAAGTAATGAAAGGAGAGCAGATCATTCAAAGTGGACCTTCAGGTCAGCCTACTGTTCTGGGATTCGAACCCATGACCTTGAGATCCTTGGGCCTCGTCCTGAACCGCTAGTACAGACGATGACATTAATGATGATGACGCTGAAATTTGGATCAAGACTCTGTAGAGGTTTGGTGAATGAAGGTTCTTCTCCCAGCGGAGGAGAGTTTTAGGACCGGGTTCTGCTGCCGTTCTCCATGTGTGGTGTGTAATTGTGGCCTGGGAGAGTCTGTAATGTGCAGCTGTACGGAGGGAACTGCCCTAAACCTCACATGACGTTCAGTCGGAGAGAATCCACAGCTCAGTTTGGCTTCAGGACATCACCCTGCAGTGGCCTGCTGCCCGCCGAGCAGGCTTCACGTCCTCGGACGGTCATGAGTGATCGCCTGCTGTAGAGACGGCGTCTCCTTTTACTCTGTAAAGTCCTTCATGGTCCCTGTGGACTCACCCACAACCGTCGATGAGAAGATCAGACCACTGTCTCTCAAAGCAGGAACCTGACATGACTGGTCTTTTATGTAATGAACTATGTTTTGGTTTTATTTGTATTTATTTTATACTTTTTTATATTTTTATTTATTTATTTTTTGTTTTTCATTGTTTTTTTTTTTACTCTGCTGCTTATTCTGAAAATGATCAGTGACTGAAGATGGAGTGAGGGTTGATTGTTGGTTTTGTGTGTGTGTGTGTGTGTGTGTGTGTGTGTGTGTGTGTGCGTGTGTCGTTTCAGCGAGTGCAACAGCAACAGGGACTCGGTTCTGTCCTACACCAGCGTCCGGAGCAACAGCTCCTACCTGGGGAGTGACGAGATGGGCTCAGGTGAGACGTCCTGCTGGCTGGACAGGGTGCTTGATGTGATTCATTGGCTGCCGGCTCGTGATGAGTGTGTGTTCACTTTAGGAGACGAGCTGCCGTGTGACATGCAGATCCCCCTGGACAAGCAGGACAAACTCCACGGCTGTCTGGAGCACCTCTTCAATCAGGTGCGTCCACGGAGGAGTCTGTTTACTGAAGACCGGGACGTTTTAATGTCCCCCTGAACCCATTCTGGTCATTTTGGACCTCATTTCCGTAACCTGGTGTCTGAGCTGTAGAGGCCTTCTGGGTGGAATAGAGATCGACCCCTTTAATATTTTGAGCAGAATAGAGTACAATAAAAATAATACGACGCAATGAAAAAGAATGAAACAGAACATCATAGAATATCTGAAATGGCTGAAGAGTTCAGATTGATCCACTGTTCATTAAACTCACTGAACATTTTCACTAATAACCGAAAGGCTTGAACTGCAGGGGAAGTTTTCGTTTTTGAAGAAACGGTTGGTGCTGAGCTGGGGGGTGAGGCGTGTGTAAAGGCTGATGTTTGGAGGGTCAGATGTCCCGGTGTTTGGGGAGGACGTGTGTTTGTGGTTCTGTGGTCGGATGGACGGTGAAGGGACGATTCAGTAACATCTGACTGCGTCTTTGACGTCCAGGTGGACTCAATCAACAGCCTCCTGAAAGGACAGGTCATGAGCAAAGCCTGCGAGGAAACCAAACATTTCCACCCCGACCACAGCCAGCCAGGTACCTTCCCATGTGTGTGTGTGTGTGTGTGTGTGTGTGTGTGTGTGTGTGTGTGTGTGTGTGTTCAGTCATATTAAATCCAGTTTAGTAATTCAGGTCTGTGAGGACACTGAATATTTACAAATCTTTCATGTGAGGTTGAAAAGTCTTCCTTTTGACTTTGTCCCAGAATTCCGTCACACAGACGACTGGACAGCGCGCTGCCGATACATCCTGCACAAGAACATCCAGGAGGACCCTTGGAACCTGCCCAACTCCATCAAGAACCTGGTGGACAGTCTGCACCGCTTTGTCGAGGGTGTGTTGATCAGAGCCAGAGCTCATGGTGTCGGTGAGGTGCAGGTACAGGTGGTTAATCTGAGTTTCTGTGTTTCAGACGGGAGGAATCAGCTCCTGCTGGCTCTGCTGAAATGTACAGGTGAGTTTCTGATGTGCGCTACTTTCTAATTCTCTTAAAATAAGGATTAAAAGTAATAAAATGATAGTTTCCTCCCATTTCCCTTTACATTTACGGCATTTATCAGACGCTCTTCTCCAGAGTGTCTCCATGTCCTGATTACAGGGACAGTCCCCCCTGGAGACACTCAGGGTTCAGGGTCTCAGGGACCCAGTGGTGGTAGTGCTGGAGGGGGGATTCGAACCTGGTCCATAGGCAAGTATCCTACCACTAGACCACCACCACCCACCCTTTCTCCTACAGCGCGGCGGTGTACACAAACATCCGTCACTTTTTATCCACTCGTCTCGCCTCAAAGAGCAGAGATTTCTCAAATTATCTGTTACAGTTCACCTTCAAATTTCATTTCATGAGTGTCTCTGTGTGTCTGAGTGTCTCTGTGTGTCTGAGTGTCTCTGTGTGTCTGAGTGTCTCTGTGTGTCTGAGTGTCAGTGTCTCTGTGTGTCTGTGTCTCTGTGTGTCTCTGTGTGTCTCTGTGTGTCTGAGTGTCTGTGTCTCTGTGTGTCTCTGTGTGTCTCTGTGCGTCTCCGAGTGTCTGTGTCTCTGTGTGTCTCTGTGCGTCTCCGAGTGTCTCTGTGTGTCTGAGTGTCAGTGTCTCTGTGTGTCTGAGTGTCTGTGTCTCTGTGTGTCTCTGTGTGTCTCTGTGTGTCTGAGTGTCTGTGTCTCTGTGTGTCTCTGTGTGTCTCTGTGTCTCTGTGTGTCTGAGTGTCTGTGTCTCTGTGTGTCTCTGTGTGTCTCTGTGCGTCTCCGAGTGTCTCTGTGTGTCTCCGAGTGTCTCCGAGTGTCTCTGTGTGTCTCCGAGTGTCTCCGAGTGTCTCTGTGTGTCTCCGAGTGTCTCCGAGTGTCTCTGTGTGTCTCAGAGTGTCTCTGTGTGTCTCAGAGTGTCTCCGAGTGTCTCTGTGCGTCTCTGAGCGTCTCTGATTGTCTCTGTGTGTCTCTGTATGTCTGTGCGTCTCTGTGCGTCTCTGTGTCTCTGAGTGTCTCTGAGTGTCTGTGCGTCTCTGTGCATCTGAGTGTCTCTGAGTGTCTTTGAGCGTCTCTGAGCGTCTGTGTGTGTCTCTGATTGTCTCTGATTGTCTCTGTGTGTCTCTGTGTGTCTCTGAGTGTCTCTGTGGGACGGTGATGATGGTAAAACAGTCCATCTGAACTAAATCTCTGTTCTTCGTGTCCCTCCACCATGAACGGGTTCAATTTTAGTCCAGAATCTTCTCAGAACTAAAACACCGTCTCAGACACCAGACAGCGTCTCCACCACCAGCTCATGTCTGAGAGGGACGTTCAGACGTCCGGTTCTATTCACCAGCACTGGAGATGTTCAGAATCGGGGAGTTTCTCTGGGAATTCCCCTTTAACCTGGAACAGCAGACGTCCCATATTGAAGACATTTCAGGACTTATTTTGACAGTCAAGTTGCTCACTGTCCTGTTAGTTATTGCAAAACACAACAGATTTGTGTGTGTGTGTGTGTGTGTGTGTGTGTTCTGTATCCAGTGGGAGGCATTTCTTTTGTGATCACTGAACAATGCTACACTGACACTCAGGGTGTGTGTTCTGAGATACTTGAGTGTTTTATTGGAATTCCACAGGCGTGTGTGTGTGTGTGTGTGTGTGCGCGTGTGTGTGTATGGGGGGGGGGGGTCTTATTTAGACAGGGGTGGTGGCATTTGTGTGTTAGCTTCTGAGTGAGAGTTCAGAAGGCTGAAAGCAAAAGAAGGTTCAGAGAGAGACTGAAAGAGCAGTGTGTGTGTGTGTGTGTGTGTGTCTGTCTCCTGAGGTCTGCGGTGGGAGGCATATGGAAGCTGTTGAGAGTGTGTGATGGAATTTGATCCTGAGCTTCTTGACTCTACACACACGCTCCCGCTTTCACCCTGTCTCGACCCTGCAGGGTGTGTGTGTGTGTGTGTGTGTGGGTGTGTGTGTGTGTACATAGTGAGCCATAGATTTCTGGTGTGTTTGGCACCCTTTTGGGCTTGTGGCTGGAAGGGGTGTGTGTCGATCTGCTGTTTAATGATCGTGACTGTCAGACAGACGTGTTGTTGTTCACTTTAAGTTCTGACTGACCAGCTATGTGATACAGGTTAGAGACGGTAGTGAGACCAGCTGTGTTACATGGGTTGGAGATGGCAGTGAGACCAGCTGTGTTATACAGGTTGGAGATGGCAGTGAGACCAGGTGTGTTGTACAGGTTGGAGACGGCAGTGAGACCAGGTGTGTTGTACAGGTTGGAGATGGTAGTTAGACCACCTATGTTATACAGATTGGAGACGGTGATGAAAAGACAGGCAGTGGAGTTGGAGGTGTTAAAGATGCTGAGATTTGCAGGGACAACGATTAAGCACAAGTGTATTCGAGGGACAGCTCAGGGTGATTGGTTTGGAGACAAAGTGAGAGAAGTGAGACTGTGTTGGTTTGGACATGTCCAGAGGAGAGACGAGAAGGATGTTGAGGATGAAGCTGCCAGGAAAGAGGAGAAGAAATGGACGAAGAGCAGAATTATGGACCACAAATAAAGATCAGATGAGCTTTTCTTCCTCTTGACTTCCAGAGTTCCATCTTTCCTTCAACAGCGAGACGCTGAAAAACTGATCTGTGTGTTTGTTTTCTCTCAGCTAGACAACTTTAGCGCTCAGAACCCTGCAGACAGAGAACCGGCACACAGGAAACAGAACCCTGTCCTAGCTTCAGTCCCCCCGACCGCCCATCTCCTTTAGAACAGATTTTAAATCCGGTTTGTTTTTAAAGCTCTTAATGGATGAAGATCTTCATCCATTACAGATGGTCTGATGGACTCCACTCCTAATCCAGACTGAAGATCAGAAAACGCTGTTTTACTGAAGATCCTCAGTAAAGAGCACCTTTCGTTTTCATTCCCCAAAACTCTGGAGCACACTGCTCACCAACATCCATCAGAAAGTACAGTCAGGAGATTTAAATCAAATAAAAACAGTTTCAGCAGAGATTTCCAAAACATTATAATTCATTATTATTTTATACACATCATAAAATTGTTCGATGAATTGAGCCACCAGCAGTCGTGCACAATCGGAGTTTGTTCGTTAAAAACAAGATTTTGTTTAAGAATATCACAGTGACACCCGTCACTTCAGACGCTACGTGGCGGAGTGATCGGACTAAATCCACCCCTCAATACACTTTCACAAAAACACAGTTTCCAAAACCAGTCCCTGCAGGCAAACATGGCGGCGGCAGCGTCAGACTGCGGGGTAGGTTTTCTGCGGCAGGGACTGGGAGGATAGTCAGGACGGAGGGAAAGACGGATGCAGGGAAGTGTAGAGCAGTTAGAGCATCTCTGGAGGAACCTGAAAATGATGTTCCTGCTCCAGCTTATAGGATTCTCCCAAGAAGAACGAGTGAAACCTTCAAAAGGAAGGAGGATCGTGGGATGGTTCCTGAGACTACTTGACGCTGCTGAAGTTGCTTTGATCAGTGAAGGGTCTGAACTCATGTTTAAATGGGACGTTTCTGTCTTTAGTGTTTAATAAATTAACAAAATTTTTAAAAAATGGTTTTGCGTGGTCACCGTGTCATTTTGTGTGTGGATGAAAATAAATTTTAGTTCTGAAATGAAATAAAAATGTGGAAAACTTGAGTATTTGCTCTTATTGTTCGTCCTGTTTCCTCACAGATACAGATCTTCAGTTGAGGAGGGATGTTATTTTCTGCCAGGCCCTGGTGGGGGCGCTGTGTGGTCTGGCGGAGCAGTTGGTCTGGGCGCTGAACCTGCGCTTCAACAACAACGGCGAGTACGAGGAGGACAGCAAGGAGGTCAGCCGAAAGTGGCTGGAGCAGATCTCTGCCATTGGAGTTCTCTTCAACTTCCAGTCCACGCTCTCCCCACACCTGGTAAGCCAAAGCTCAGCAGCATCCAAGAGCTCCAACTCAGAGTAGGGCTTTCTCTGCTCCAGCATCTGATCCAGGATCAGGAGGAACCTGGCAGAACATGAAATGTCCTCTGTGTTCTCCTGATCTCAGATGTCGCTGATCAGCCAAGACATTTCTGGAATATTTTGGTTTCGAGTCATCCAGGTCTTTTTTCCCTTAGAACATTCCCAGATCTCCTCTCCTCTGATCACTGACCTATTCTAACCATCTTGTGTTTTTCAGAGAGAGGAACGCACCATGCTGGAGGATACTAAAGCAGCTCTGCTGGATCTGGATAAAGTCACTGTGATCTTCAGGCTGCTGGAGAACGAATGTCTTGTTGCAAGTGAGCTGCTTCTGCTAAACTTTAAAACCATCCAGAGGTGTTTATCCAGAGAATTTACCAGAGTACCAAAGAGAGTCACTGGGGTGTGAGTCTGAATCGAGTCACTGGGGTGTGAGTCTGAATCGAGTCACTGGGGTGTGAGTCTGAATCGAGTCTGAAACAGTCATTATTGTTAATAACAATAATTATTGTTGTTGTTGATAATAATAATGTTGTTGTTGTTGTTGTTGTTAATAATGTTGTTGTTGTTGTTGTTAATAATATTGTTGTTGTTGTTAATAATAATGTTGTTGTTAATAATAATGTTGTTGTTGTTGTTAATAATAATAATATTGTTGTTGTTGTTGTTAATAATAATAATAATAATAATGTTGTTGTTGTCTGGAACAGACACTTTGGCTATTGTTCGTAACGTGTTGTTCTGGGAGCTTTTGTAGATGAACCTCTTATGTGTTGGACTCCAGAACTCCAGCACAAGTGATCTGTATGAAATTCAGGTCTGAGGAACATGAGGAACACGAGGAATGTGCTTCAGAATCAGATATTTGAAACTCCTCTGGTATATAAATAGTAAGATTGACTCGTCCTGTTTCTCTGAGAATAACAGTTACACAACTCACTGTGATGTTACCGCCCTTACACACACACACACACACACACACACACACACACACACACACACCCTCCAGATGTTCCCTTTCAGGAACGGCCTCTACATGCTCTGCAGCCACACCGTGTCTGTTCAGGCTGATAGGAAGAGGGTTCTGTAATTCCCTCATCAGTAAAAGGTGCTGCGATTGGCCCGTTTGTGCAGCTCGGGGATCGTTTTCGGGGACTGTGTTTACCTGCTTCCTTCACTCCCGAGTCTTTCGTGCCGTGGATCAGGGAGGACGCCCTCTTTTGAGACTTGCTGTCCTCTACAGCTGTGTGGAGTCTTGCTGTCCTCTCAGACTCGATTCAGGAACCCTGTGTTGTGGTTCTAAAGAACGACTTCAGGAATACATCTGAGACGTAAATCGACCCGCACGGCCGTCGGTTTAATTCAAAATACAGTTTAAAATCACACACTTCGTGTTTTCAGTAGAACTACCAGGAAGTGTGTGTCTGCATTACAGCTGATATCGACCGTTTCATCGATGTGTGACAGAATCATCGCCGATCAGTCACGTGATCCACTTTCATCAAACATGCAGAATAGATTTACTGTGATATATATTTATTTATGGGTTTAGTGTTGAGGGATGAGGCCCCGGGATCAGAAGGTCGTGGGTTCCAATCCCGGGCTGAGAAGAGGGAGGGAACGGAGGCGACTGGGCGGAGCCTGTGCTTAAGGAACAAATTATGCAAATGATAATAGAAATCCCCTTCTTTTCCCTTCTGTCCTTCCTGTTCCTCTCGTCCTCCTGTCCTGCAGACACTCCGGTGCACTATCAGGTGGAGGGCAGTCGGCAGGCCATCCGGGTCACTCTGTACCTGGACGGCAGTCACTTCGGTGCGCTGCCCACGCGACTGCAGAACGGCGGCAGCCTGAAGCTCCACTCCGTGCTCTTCTCCAGAGGTGAGCACTCGGCCCACGCCTCAAACATTTCAGCAAACTGATTACAGTCGGGGTTCTGCGCCGAGTCCAGATCCCCGTGAAGGGTTTCTGTTCAGATCATGGAAGGTCGTGGGTTTAAATCCCGGACCAGTAGGTTCCCCTGAGGCAACCTGCCACCCACAGAGAAAAACAGCACCAGAACCCGGTCCTAAAACTCATTTCTCTTCAGGGAGAAGAACATTTATTCATCAAACAGCCTCAGATTAAGAGTTCCAGCATCATTAATTATGGGACAGCAGCGGTTTATTGTTTAGGGACGAGGCCCCAGGATCGGAAAATTGTGGGTTAGAATCCTGGACCAGTAGGTTACCCTGGGGTTCTCTTGATCAGGGCACTGTGCCCATCACTGCTCCCCGAGTGCTGGATATGGCTGCCCCCTGCTGACTGTCCAGATTTGTTTGAATACCAGGAAAAATGGGAAACATTTGATATTTTTTCCAGAAAAACAAGGACTGAACACAAATCAAGGACTCAAACAAATCCTAGATTAATCTCCTCACACGCGAGCTCTGCTGGGAAGAGACGCTACACAGAGAGAGAGAGAGAGAGAGAGAGACAGGTTCACATCATGTCCACTTCCTCATTTCCTGTTCAGGAAACATTAATGGCAATCAGTCTCAGTGACTGAAGAACCTTTTATCATATTTTATCAACCAAATCCATCAACTGGTCTCAAGAAATAAAGCAGGTGTGGATCTTGGCCTCCATCTAGTGGTGGAACTGTGCACTGCAGGAATTCAAAAGCCTTCAGTGAAAGGAGTCAGTCCCACAAAGAGGTGTGTGTGTGTGTGTGTGTGTGTGTGTGTGTGTGTGTGTGTGTGTGTGTGTGTGTGTGTGTGTGTGTGTGTGTGTGTGTGTTCTCAGCGCTGGAGAGGCCTGAGGGAGTGTCAGCTCAGGACTTTGTGGAAATGGAGGACTTTCAGCAGCGGATCAACGCAAAATCTCTGGAGAAGGTCAAATCCTACTATCGCAGACTCCGGTACGGTTCCCCAACATCCACACCCAAACACACAACATCCACACCCAAACACACACCCAAACACACAACATCCACACCCAAACACACACCCAAACACACAACATCCACACCCAAACACACACCCAAACACACAACATCCACACCCAAACACACACCCAAACACACAACATCCACACCCAAACACACCACATCCACACCCAAACACACCCACCTGTACACGCTCATATCCTCTACATAATCGGAAGGTTGTGGAAGGTGAATTGTTTTCATCGTACTTTATCTCAGGCGCAGAGATGAAACGGCCCTCCCTTCGTTCCGCTGTAGGTGTTTGTCTGGTTTTCTGATATTTAAAAACATACAGTAACCACCTGAACTCTCCATCTTTCAGTGCTTTCTACCTGGAGAAATCCAACCTGCCCTCAGACTCGGACTCCACTGCCATGAAGATAGATCAGGTAGGACCATCCTCACCTCTCTGAAGGACATTTTGGTTTGGGTTTCTGTTTTGAGACCTTCAGGAGCTCCTAAGGCTTAAATAGGGGTCTGGGATTCAGTCTAGAAGGTCAAAAAATAAATCCATCGTATTGCATAAATTAGCACAGATAGCACCATTATATAAACTTTATTATCTATCAGAACGAATCACAGCACAGAGATCATGGAGTCTGTTTCTATTAAACTGAAGTAACTTTTGAAAAAGAGCGGCTGTGTTATGTTTCTGGACTTTGTGAGACTGATGACTTGTTGACCTTTCCTGCAGCTCCTTCGTCCTCTCAACACTCTGGACGACCTGTGCAGGCTGATGCAGACCTACATGAACATGAAGCCCGGCGCTGCGGGCCACCCGTCCGGCGTCAGTGTCCTGCTGGTGTCCTCTGAGCTCTGCAGCCGGCTGGGAGCCTGTCACATCACCATGTGCGCCACCGGGATGCAGAGGTAACCACCTGGCGGTCTGTTAAAGATCTGACGATCTAGCACCTCCAGCTGATTCAAACGGGTGTTCCCAGGGACTAGAGGATGGGAAGACATCCCTCCATCCTTAAATCCTTACACTGTGTTACAGAAGAGACTTCAGGGGTTTGTTACTGATCTAAAATCACTGAGGTTCTGTCTGTACTGAACCCTCAGATCCTTAGGAACGGGTTAGTCCTGCCTCAAGCCAAGACAAAACATGGAGAAACCGAGCTTAGCTGCTCTTAAGTGAAACAGAAAGAATTAGAAAGGCTCTAACCAGGCACTTTTGAATCTGGACTAAAAAACACTTCTGTTCCTCCAGGCCTTCAGTCCAGATGAACCTTCTTAACTGATTTTATTTGTGAAAGTGAAAGTGACTACCCTTGTCATTGTGAAACGCAGCACAACACCACAAAATTCAACCTCTGCGTCTCACCCCCACACACACGTGCAGCAGGGGGCAGCTATTGAAAGTGCCCGGGGAACAGTGACGGGGACGGTACCTTGCTCAAGGGTACCTCAGGGCAACCTACTGGTGAGGGAATCGAACCCACAATCTGCCGATCCGGGGCGACTCCCTATTCATCCTACTCATAGTTGCCCCGGTTGTTTTGTAATCACGCAGACTTATTTTTTGACAAATTCAAAGAAGGAAATGAAAAGTGTCTGCAAACCTCATGAAATCTCGGAGAACTTCTGAGGTGTGGCCAGATGGTCGGCATGTTTTTTTAGGTCCCTGCTAGAATTTCCCCGGTGGATTATTACGGTAATCCAGCTCGGTGGCTGCTGGTGTTCCAGGTAGTTACTAGGGTCTTGTTGCTTTAGCAGTTAGCTTTGTGTACCAGTGAAACAATGATGTCACTTAGAGGCTCTAATGGTAATTACCTGTTGCTAGGATGTTGATGGTGGTTGCTAAGTTACTGCTGCATGGAGTTTTATTTCCATGGTACCTCTTAGGGTTGCTAAGGTGTGACAGGATGAAACGAGGAAAATGAAGACACGCTAAAGTAGCTAAAAGGTAAAGTATATGAAATGGTCAGAGTTATAATGTGAATAAGAATGTATGAACAGAAAGGTCTGCTGAATAAAACTGTTTCTGGGAGGAACGGAGACTCAGAACCCGTCCTCCTCTGCTCCACACCGGATCATCAAGAAGGAAACAAAGTGAAATTTTAAAAGGCTGGACAGATTTAGGCCCTGATCGCTGGTTCAGTCTGGGTTTGTAGAATTGAGGTCTGCAGCTGTGAGTTCAGGTTCTAAAAGTGGGTGGAGTTTGTTAGAGACAGCAGCTCATGCAGGTGAAGGTAAAGGTTCCTCACAGATCTGCACCTGTCTTCTAGTACCCGTCTCTGTCCCCATCTTTCCCAGGATGCCTCTAACCTGGTTCTCGTGTCGTGCAGGTGTACTCTGACCGTCTCCCTGGAGCAGGCCATGAATCTGGCCCGAAACCACGGCCTCATGCCCCGCTGCTTCATGCAGGCCATGGACATCATGCGCAAACAGGTACCCACTTCACACTACGCTGCTGAGAAGCTCCGATGGAGTTTTTTTTTTTAACTGATGGTTCTGGGTGGAGAGGAACAAGGTGAACATGTTCTGTATGTTCTTCTGCAGGGCACCAGAGTAGAGATCTCGGCCAAGAACCTCAAAGTGATGGACCAGATGCCTGCCTTTGCACCGAGGTAATCAGCAAAGTGCTTTTCACAAATTCAATCTTCTGCAGAAGTGTGGGGGCACCTCAGAAAACACTGATGTGCTTTAATGAACATAATTACTTTGTGCTTCATAAAGTGTGTTTCAGACTCGTTAAACTCCCCGTTTAAACTCTGAAGTGCCGGGTTCAATTTGTGCCGTGTTGAGGAAGTGGAGCTTCTGTTCACTTTAAACGTGATGATGGTGCAAAGAGTTACTGAAGGTGTTGTTTTGTTCTTTCAGGCTCTTCAAGCTCTGCCTGCCACCGTCTGACGGCGACCTCTGAGTTGAGCTCCTCGCGATTTCTTCACTTAAAGGAATAAAGAGAAAGACCGACCCAGTCGGGATGCATGAAGGCCTCTATCCGCCTTTACCAGACGTCTGCGTCCCTCTTAGACCGAGGCTGAGCCCGACTCAGAAGACTGTGATGGTAGACTAGCTAACAAATAGCAGCGCAGAGTGGCTAACGTCGGCACAGACCGTTCTCTTAGCGTCCTCGGGGTTTCCATCTCTCCGGTGGGGATCCCGAACCCCTTTTCCCATTTTTTATTTTTTTTAAACAGTTACTAAAACTACCTGTATTAGACTGTGTTTCTCACTTTGCCTGTGACTGCAGTGTCAGGGAGCTGGTTCAGTCTGTAGAAGGCGAGGCAGAGGCCTTCACTTGCCTCGGATTTGTGGTGATTATGTGCAATTACTGTAGCTAATCATGTGCGTTGCTGCACTCCTCCTCCTCGGAGTGTTTTTATTTTCAAGTGTTTTTATTTTGGTTGCTTCTATCAGGTATTAAAACTGCAGCCATTCCGGTCGAACCACCTGACAGTGTTGCGTGGACCAAGCCCACACTGAAGATGTTCTAGATTATAGTGAGTATTTTATTGTGTTGTATTTGCACGGTTTTCCGATGAAGTTCCATCGTTTCGGACGAAAACTCCACGACTGTCGAGCGCGTTAAGCGGAAGTTCTCGCAGCGACGACGAGCGGTGTGGTCAGGGGAGAAAGTTAACTGGTTAGAAACGTAAACCGCGTGTGCGAGTCTGGTTTCGGCACTTTTTTCCTGGATGCTAATCTACGCCGTGCTGCAGAGCACGGCTGTTCTAGAGAGTAACCTCAGTGTTTTGGAGAAGCACAATTTAAAAAAAAAAAAAAAAAAGCTCATCAGTGTTTGCTAAAAGTACTGTGCTCTTTAGTTTCTAGAAGAAAACAAAGGGATCATTGAAGGACGGTTAGAAATGTTATTTTTATTAAGTTTCTGTTCTTTGTGTAAATACAAATGTATAACATTGTCTATCGGAGGGACGAGCTTTCTGGGGAACAGTAATGCTATAATTTAAATGTAATTAATGTTAAGGCGAGAAAATGATGGAATTGTAAATCTCTCGTTTTGTATACGTTCTGTTTGTGAATAGAAGTCCTCGTTGTGTGTTTACACTTACCATGTTTGCAGTATTTAAATTTCGAACCACATCCATCTCGTTAACGCATAATTACGGATAACTGGCGAAATGAGAGTCTCGTCCGACTGGAGTTAATCTGACCGTAAACTCAAAGCAAGCTCAGGGTGTCAGCATTTGATCTCATGGGACGTCGGGTGGCGCTGTTCTGCTCCAGCACAGAAAACTCTTCTTTAAACGTTTCTTTAAAGTGCAGAAATAACCGAGTTTGCGGTATTATTACACTGATGAGGGAGTTTTTATGTACCAATTTTAGAAGTCGATGCAAAAAAACGTCAAAAGATTTGTGACCAGCTGGACGAGAAAAATCTATCTTGAGTATCACTTTATTTATTCCTGTAAAAATGAGAAAATATTGATTTGAAATGAATCTAAACATCCGTCCGAAGCAGATGTTAAGTTTTGCGATGAAATATCTGCTGCTTCAAATTATTACTGTTCGTCCACTTTTTATTTTCCTCCTTTTTCTCTCACTTTTAGCTCTAAAATGCTGAACTTCAGCTTAAAACCCCTTCCTGAGTGGCTGGTTCTGTTTATCCAGAACGACCTGAGCGTCACTGTTGCAGCTCTGTAAAGGGCCTGATCAGTGATGATCATCAGTGATGGAACATTAGATGATTAGAAGAAGTGTTTCCACCCAAACCGTGAAGTTATAGCGGGTGTTTCCACCCTGCATTTGAAGCTAGGCGAAAAAATAGGGCAACCAATCAGAACAAAGCTCGTTTATGTATAGTCTTTAAGGCGCGGTGACCGAAACGGCGTGTTTTATGACAGAAAGGGGTTTTAGGAGGTTACAAAAAGTCCGATATTGTTTCTAAGAACGAATCGTGGTCATAAAAACATGTCTTAATGAGAACGGGAAAAAGTTGACCTATAAATTGGGCAGCTTCAGTGTCCAGGTGTCTGTTGATGGTACGAGTGTGGAATAAACGAGTCAGATTCTGTCAGCTTGATCCAAATATTAAAAATAACAAAACCTGGAGGACACTCTTCTCTTCTCAGAAGTTAGAGAAAATAAACGAACATCACTTTCCTAACGGTCTCATCTCATTTCAGAGACTCGAGGTGTCGTTTTTCGCTTGAACTAAAATGCGTTCCTGGCTCTGAGGCTCGTTAAAAAGAATGTTGGGTTCTTCATCATTTTAAAAGGGTCTGAAGCTGAGAGAGAAAACAGTGAGACGCCGAGAGAAGGATCTTCTTCCGTTTAATAAGCTGCTGGAATTCGGTGTTTTTTAGGTCTCAAAAGCTTTAAAAAGGGTCGATCCTTCATCCCGAAAACCGTCACCTGACCTGAGCTTGCTTTGGAGTTTTCCTGCTTAATCACACCTGGTCCTGCTCTTCACTTTCATCGGAGGAGCGCAGGTAGCACCGGAAACCGAGCTCGCGGTTTGGAGCCGTATCTTACTGGCTAAACGCGTTTTTAACCCCTAATAATCTCAGAAGTTTGAATGTAATGAATTTCAATGATAAACGGATTAATCTGTAACATCGCTCGAATAACAGACTCACAGTCGCCTCGGTTTGAGGTCGCCTCGGTTTTGGACGCTGGCTGGAGCGTGTGGTCACCTGCCCGACTCTACTGTACAGGCAGCACTTCTCATTTCATTTGATGGAGTTTTAGCCCCCTTTCTGTCACCGAGATTCAGTTCATCCCTTCTTTTAACCTTTAAAACATCTGTTTTAATGAGCTCCGCCCCTCCGCAGGGTTTTAACAAATCAGATCTGCTCATCACTTGAAGTCTGGATTATTTCCCTGCACGTTTTCTTGAAGCCGTAGTGAAAAAGTGACTCCAAAGAATAGCCGTAGCTCACTGTATACAAAACATCATCTCAGGTTTCTCAGGTTCAGAGAGAAGAGCTGCCTGTTCTGAGGAATGAAATCAGTTCCAAGGTGTATTTTTCTTGTAGTAAGAGTGAGACGGAGGGTGAACGTGTTCATTTTCGGTCTGATTTCCTGTTTTTATTTCAGACTGTACAGTTCTCCACTTGCCTTGATTCGAAGTGATCTTTCACTCGGCTCTTTCTTTCTGGTGCTCAGTCATAAAACGTCTTCTTTTGGAGGCCTTAATGCTTGTATTTGTTAGACCGCGAGCCACCGCTGCCCTACTCTAGAACCGGGTTCTTAGTTCCTGATTCCAACCCAGTCGGCTTTGTGTACTGTAACCTCGCCCCTGCCGAGATCCGACCACAGCCTGACCTACAGAGTATATCGCGCTGAATGAACTGTCCCTTATCTGAGCTTTCAGGGTCTTTTGTCCCCAGAAGCCCGTCCGTGTGCACTTTTTAATTAGCCTGGTCGTCCCTGCGGAGTCCAGCTTTTCATTTACTGCTGAAAGGATGCAAGATCATCACTTTTAACTTAAAGAGGAACTCGACCAGTTTACTGGATAGCAGGTTTCATCAAATTTATTAACAATTTCTTCAAAGTGGTGGTGAACGGAACTGGACGTCCCAAATCTGTGTGTTTTCTGTCCCCCAGTGAAGCTCCCGGGGGGTCTCTTGAGAGTCTCTGTGTGTCTCTGAGTGTCTCTGTGTGTCTCTGGGCATCTGTGTGTGTCTCTGAGTGTCTCTGAGGGACGGTGATGATGGTAAAATTGTCCATCTGAACTAAATCTCTGTTCTTCGTGTCCCTCCACCATGAACGGGTTCAGTTTTAGTCCAGAATCTTCTCAGAACTAAAACACCGTCTCAGACACCAGACAGCGTCTCCACCAGCAGCTCATGTCTGTGAGGGACGCTCAGACGTCCGGTTCCATTCACCAGCACTGGGATCATGTTCTGACACATCAGTCCTGCCCTGAACCACTAACTTTACATCAGCTTTTGGTAAAATCTTTGGAACTCAAACTTAATTTCCAGTAAAATGCTGAGCAGCACCACTAGGACTCTGTGCAGTTTCTCCTCACAGATGTTTTCTTCTTTTGTTTTCTGGACCTTGAAAGACATTCGAGCTTTGTAGCTTCAGACTGATTTTTTTTATTCTTGGCTGCATGTGAAAGCAGATGATTGGTGCCAAATTCAGATCATGTGATCTGAATTATTACACAAAGGGGTTCTTTATCCCGAAAAATCCTCCGAGAACCATTTAGTTTGTTTATTTGCCTCCCCGTGATTAGAGGTCTGCTTATGACCCATTAAAGAACATTTTAAAGATGGGTTTTCTTTGGCACTCCAGAGTGCTCCCATCATGCAGATGAACCCTGCGTGATGGACGGATGGAGCAGCAGCTCTTCTGTCCAATGAAAGTGTGACTGATTTGCCTCCTCGAGGAATCTTTTTAGCACCATTTCTGTCCGAATTCGCTCCATTTACTGCTCAGGTGCACCTCTTCAGTCTCTCATCACCTGATGGTTAAACACACCCCTTACCTGGTTGCTAAGCATTTGTTAGATTACATTGTACTGGATGCGTTGCTAATATCAAAACATGTAATAAAAATGTTCATAAACAGCTCTTGTTCTGTCAGTTCTTTATACACAGTGTAGCCAATCAAACGTTCTAAAATTTAGAACCGCTTCACCACAAGGGACACTCACACACACACACACACACACACACACACACATACAGGCCTTTTTCTCACCTTCTGCTGAAAACAAAAGCTGACCCTGTTGTGATACTGAGGTTCTAGGTATTGTGCCATGGTACTCAAGGTTCTGGAGCCAACTGTTCTTCCTGATTTGTTGATCTGTAAAAGTGCTGAGGGACTTACAAACGTAAAGAACTCTCCAAGTTCTCTCGGTTCTTGAGCACCGAAACCCACAGAACTGGACCATTCAGTTACACTAAGAACATCTTCAGTCACAAATTCTGTGTATAAGAACCAATAAAAATCCAGACTGAAGACACTAAAGATGAGGACGTGGTTTAAATGAAGACTAATCTGTCCCCTGAAATGATCTGAGAAGCTGGTGGAGACAGTGGGACGCTCTGGACAATGATCTGTTGGGAAACCATTTGTCCTGTGTTCATGTGGACATTATTTTGACACCTTAACGTCACCGCAGATCAGAATCCCCTTAATGTTGGTGGTGTCCCAACATCCAGCATCTGTGGGACACCAACCTTGGATCCACAGGGAGGCAGTGTGATCCTCTGGACATCGACTTGCTGGGAAACTTTGGGTCCCAGATTCATGTGGACGTAATCTCTTAACAGTCTGGTGTTTCCGACAGGTTTTATAGTCCATGTTTGTGACCCGGCAGTGAGTTCTGATCTACAGCCAATTAGCGTGCAGAACGCTAAACCTGGGGGAGGAGTCTAAATTCTTCATTTTTGTTTTCACCTTTTTTTCCTTTCTGCACAAACACCTCGTCCTCTCACTTTGTCACTTTGTTTTTGGAAGAAAGTAGAGCCCTGTCTCTTGATATCATCTCTTCCCCTGTCTCACGTTGCTTGTGCATTTTGGGGACAGCATTTGAAGAGACAGACCGGTGGGCGGTTCCTCCTGGGGAAAGGTCCTGTAATGTGGGATCCACTGATCTGTGATCAGTGTATATGACACACACGTCAGGATTACAGACAGAGAGGAGAGAGGACAGTAGAGACACTCTGAACGTCCGGTTCAAGGCTTTGGGGAGCTTTAATTGATGGTCTGTTTCAAAAACAGAATGATTTTATGTTAATGAATTTTCAATTTATGTTAATTTAACCTTTAATTAATGTTCATTTCCAAAGTAAATTAACGTAGAAACCAGTTACTTTCTTTGGATTTAACTGGACCCAGAACAGCAGGCCAAGGTTGTTTGTTTTAGGATTATTGTCTTAAAATAATCCTGAAAATCTTGAATTTGTTACGATGTCAATCTGCAGCCAGGGAGTTTTTCTTTTTGCCTCCTGCTGTTCTGCGTCCTCCCTGTAAAGCTCTCTGGTGAGCTCCTGTAACGCACTGCTCGTCCCTCACGTCCCAGAGGACAGAAAACAATCCCGATAACCAGCAGCATCTCACAGAACACAGGACCGAGCCAGTTAAACCGCAGGACGACCGTGAAGCTGGATACAAGTTCTAACGATCCACAAACACAGACGTGCTAAACAGAAGGAGTGACGTCCATCACAAAAGAAATAATTACCATAATCAAGTCAAAATAAATCAGTCCTGACTTCCTGTTCCCTACATAGTGTACTAAAATACTGACTTCCTGTTCCCTACATAGTGTACTAAAATACTGACTTCCTGTTCCCTACATAGTGTACTAAAATACTGACTTCCTGTTCCCTACACAGTGTACTAAAATACGGACTCCCTCTTCCCTACATAGTGCACTTAATACTGACTCCCTGTTCCCTACATAGTGCCCTAAAATACTGACTTCCTGTTCCCTACATAGTACACTAAATACTGACTTCCTGTTCCCTACATAGTGCCCTAAAACACTGACTCCCTCTTCCCTACATAGTGCCGTAAAACACTGACTCCCTCTTCCCTACATAGTGCCCTAAAACACTGACTCCCTGTTTCCTACATAGTGCCCTAAAACACTGACTTCCTGATCCTTATAGTGCACTAAACACTGACTTCCTGTTCCCTACATAATGCACTAAATACTAACTCCCTGTTCCCTACATAGTGCCCTAAAACACTGACTCCCTGATCCTTATAGTGCACTAAACACTGACTTCCTGTTCCCTACATAATGCACTAAATACTGATTCCCTGTTCCCTACATAGTGCACTTAATACTGACTCCCTGCTCCCTACATAGAGCATAAAAGTTAAAATCCCTTAAGCAGTAGACTTTGCAAGGAGCTGTTCCAGTCCTGAAATCTGATTGGTTGAGACAGTGGTAAAAACTACACCTGGGTTCTGTATTAAAGCTCCACTCACTAAAAGTTACAGTTTTGTGAAAGAATTCCACTCCAACTGTTCTGCTGCTGCTCTGAACCCACAGTAACCTGGCAGATGGAGAACCTGTCTCTGTTAAAAGTGAGGACTGATCCCCTTAGCTAGAACCAGACCGATGATCTAGCTAACAGGCTAAAGGGCTCCTGCATTAATGTCCCAGGGTGGGAGTAAAATCTACAAGAGTAGATCGACTACAGGGGAGTCACTTTAACGTTCCTCATCATTCCTCAAACAGATCCTTACTCCCTACATAGTGCACTGTTTAAGGGATTTAAGCTCCTTATCCCTGTTTTGGACCAGGAGTCAGTAGTTTAAGGCACTATGTAGGGAACAGGGAGTCAGAATTTAGTGCACTATGTAGGGAACAGGGAGTCAGTACTTAGTGCACTATGTAGGGAACAGGAAGTCAGTCTTAATGCACTATGTAGGGAACAGGGAGCCAGAATTTAGTGCACTATGTAGGGAACAGGGAGTCAGTATTTAGTGCACTATGTAGGGAACAGGGAGTCAGTATTTAGTGCACTATGTAGGGAACAGGGAGTCAGTATGATGGGTTTTAGGGACCCATAAAAGAATTTAGTGGGTTCGAATCCCAGACCAACAAAAATGGAAATAATAACAATGTTTAATAATCTTAATTTTAATAGATTACTAACAACACCAACACTAATAATAATAATAATATTAATAATAATAATAATTATTAATGTTAATAATAACATTTCTAAATGATTAGTCTCAGTCTGTTAGACAGTTTATATTCAGCCAAGGAGCATAACTCCTCCTTTCATCCCTCCTTCTCTCCCTCCTGCTGCTCTCCACCTCCTCCTCCTGTCTTAAATGCAGCGCGCGCGCAGAGGTAAAAGCTCCAGTCTGCAAGCTGCAGTCCTCCCCCCCCCAACAAGCCCCCCTCGGACTTCATTGGTTCCAGCAGCGCGTGCTCCACACCCCGAGCCCAGCCCGTGCCCCGTACCCCAGCCCGTGCCCCGGAGCACGCAGTGATGGGGAAGAAGTCCGGTAACGGGGAGGTGTTCGCCCCTCCGGGCGGGGAGCGGAAGCTGAAGGTGGGCTTCGTGGGTCTGGAGCCGGGCGCCGCGGACACCGGGCGGGACGGAACGCTGCTGATCGGCGGGACGGGCGGCTCTAAGCGCGGCGGGATCCTGTGCAGGAAGCGGTCGGGCAACGGGACGCACAAGAGGAACGGCGGGTACCGGAGACTGCAGAACTTCCTGTACAACGCGCTCGAGCGGCCGCGCGGCTGGGCGTTCGTTTACCACGCCTACGTGTGAGTTAACCGGTTACCGATAACCGGGAGGGGGGTGCTGACGCAGAATGGGGGTCTGCAGTCTCACTCTGCGGTGTGTGTGTTTGGGGGGTAAATCAGCAGTGTGTGGGTTTAAGGAGGTGCTTATTTATCACCGATCTAATTAATCACTTTACACACCTCTCATGACCTGTCTGTCTGACTGTCTATCTATTTATCTGTCTGTCTATCTCTCTATCTATCTATCTATCTATGTCTGTCTGTCTATCTCTCTATCTATCTGTCTGTCTGTCTGTCTATCTATCTATCTATCTATCTA
>CM029373.1:28994734-29099734 GCA_017165825.1 Hepsetus odoe | reverse complement strand
GCAGTATTTAAGGTGGAGCGGAACATTCTATTTAGAACCCCAATTCAGGCACGTTAAGGTGCACTGTTTAAGGTGGAACGGAGAATTAGAAGAAACGAACAGGTCTTTTAGCTCCCTTAATAATCACATCGGGTTTTATAGGAAACTATAATGACTGGATAAACCTTTTAGAACTATTTCAATAACAGGACATGCAGATGCAGCCTGTTTAAACTGAACCAAAACATTGTATTATACTGACCATAAAGATGACCAAAAGTATTGGGACACAGGGCCTTCACACCTTCAGGAACATCTCATTCTAAGCTCATATGCATTAACATGGAGCTGATGCCTGTAGGGGTGAAACGGCGGTGGCGCTGTCACCTCACCGTGAGAAGGTCCAGGGTTCAGTTCCCAGGCAGGACGGTCTTGGTTGTTCCTGTGTGGAGAGGACATGTCCTCCCTGTGTCTGTGTTTCCTCCAGGAGCTTTGGTTTCCTCCCACCATCCAAAGACCTGCACGTCAGGTGGATTAAAAACACTAAATTGTCCCCCTAGGTGTGAGTGTGTGTGTGTGTGTGTGTTTGCTCTGTGATGTACTGGTGAACTGTCCAGTGTGTATCCCCACCTTTCATCCTGTGAGAGCTGGTATAGACTCCAGCGCCGCCCACAACGCTAATTAGGACAAGCGGCTCAGAAAACGAGTGAGTGTGAATGAGTGATCTCCCTTTACAGCTTAAACATCATCTGCTCTTCTTGGAAGGTTCTCCGCATGATTTCGGATTGAATTTTTGCCCGGAGGAACATTCGTGAGGCCTGATGTTTGATAAAAAGGCCTGGTTCTCCAGTTCATCCCAAAGGTGTTGAACAGGGTTGCGGTTCTTCCACACCAAACTCTCCCAGACACATCTTTATAGACCTCACTTTTTGGCAGAGTTGGGCTGGAACAGAAAAGCACCTTCCTCAAACTGTCCCCACAAAGTTGGGAACATAGGACTGTCCAAAATGTCAAAAATTAAGATTCCATTTAGAAGAAAATTAAATCAACCACATCCCATAATCCCCCTTGGCATTGCACTTGTGATGTGAGGAAGCTGCTCGACTTGGAAACCCTCCATGAAGCTCCTTGGCCAGTTTCTGTGCTGAGATTAAAGTCTGAGAAAGTCTGGAGCTCTGTAGTTAGTAGGCGTGTCCCAAATCAGGATCTGCATCCTTCGAAAGCTGACCCGAAGAACGATTACATCATGGAGGCTTGCCGTGTTCTTCTGAAAGCCTCCCTCAAATGCAGCCATCATGTCCACATAAAACAGGACTCCACAGGTTTAACCTTTGCAGCAGCTACTGAGGACATACCCTTCACCCTTAGGCCAGACTGTCTCATTTAACGTCTGTCCCTGTCCGTCCCTCAGTTCCCTTGGCAACGCTGCTGTGTCAGTTTCCATGTTTTAGACACCTCGTGGTTGATTTTCTCATTAACACCACCTACTGCTGAACAGCTCTTGAGTGCGACCCAATCCTTCACCTACGTGTGTGAATCTGGCTGCAGGGCTAGGGGCTTCATTTATACCCCTGTGGGTGTGGCTTAAACTCCTGAATTCAAAGACAAAGAGGTCTGTCCCAATACTTTTGTCCATACAGTTATTTTTGTGATCGAGCTCATCAGACAAATCTTGGCTAAAGGAGTAGTGTGAACCCTTTGAAAAACATGATTTTCAGTAAATAATTTATTGTTAAATGTTATTGTGATAAATAATTCTTCCAGCAAGAAATGTAGTAAAATTAGAGTACCTTACTGTTGCCAAGCAACCATGAACCGCTGTAGGAGAATGTTCACTGTATATTTAAGTCATTTCATACAGTTTTCCTCTCCAAATTACAACAACAACAACGTCGGCGCCCAACTGCCCTTTTCCCCGTGTCTCAAACTGGATCCTTGGTTCCTACATAGTGAACTAAAAATACTGAGTCGTGATCCCTACAGAGTGCACTAAAATATCAGCTCCTGCACCCTACACAGTGCACTAAGATATCAGCTCCTGCACCCTACAGAGTGCACTAAAATATCAGCTCCTGCACCCTACAGAGTGCACTAAGATATCAGCTCCTGCACCCTACAGAGTGCACTAATTTACTACCTTCCTGCTCTCTAGTGCCATTAAATGTTGAATCTCGTTCCCTACATACATTCACTAAAAGTCTGACTCTTGCTCCCTGCAAAGTGTAATAATATGCTGGCCCTTGCTCCCTACATCGGGAGCTAAATTATTCTCTCCCTGCTCCCTACAAAGAGCACTAAAATAATAATCCCTTGATCAAGGAACTGTCCCCATCACTGCTTTTGTGCTGGATATGTCTGCCCCCTGCTGGATAGTGTGTGTGTGTGTGTGTGTGTGTGTGTGTGTTAAACACAGAGTATGTGTTTGGTTGTAGTTCACCGTGTGTTTATACTGTGACCAATAGTCACTTTCACTTTCAAAAACTCTATTTATAACTCTGTCTATCATATAAGCACCCTGGGTCCATTTCCCATCTTTCAGGTCACCGTGAGGGTTTAAAGCAGGGAAACTCAGATCTGTTTCTGGTGGGAGCAAGGCTGTGGACTGATGCTCAGAAGTGTGAAAGCTGGTGGCTCCATGTGGCGACAGTCATTCTGGAGAGCTCCATAAATAGAGCCTGGTGTTCTGCGAGCTCTTATAGACCTGAGAAGTGCTGAAAAGCTGCCATCTAGATCCTTCCATCATCTCCAGCCTCCATTAGCCCTGCTCTCAGCCAGCCTGAAATGATACTTCTCATCAGAGCTGAAGAGCAGAACCTTTAATGACACACAGATTACTTTCAGAGCTCCACTCCAGTCCTCATAGTATGAACACACTCTCTGTCGTCCCTGCCCGTGTGTGTGTGTGTGTGTGTGCTGGATGTATTATTTATACTTTCTCCAAGTCTCGCTTAATCTCTTCACGGCCTTGCTCTGCTTCCATCCTGTAAAGTGTGCCAATTCCAGCCTTTCACACTGTCCGAGACTTTCTTTTTTCACCTGTCCTGTCCTGTCCTGCATGGTCCTGTCTTGTCCTGTCCTGCTCCATCGCTACACTGCTGTGGTCAACTAGTGAACTAAGGAAACGCTGGCTTTGATGCAATAAGATCTAGTTTCTTCACATCAATTGAGCTCAGAATTTTGAGGACAATACAGGCTTCAGACTGGGTTTCTGCAGCCCTTCACCCAGCTTCAGAAACTGGTGTTGGTTCAAAGGTCCAGCTATGGAAAAACAGCTGGTATAGAACATTTACATCCTGAGGAGGTTCTCACAGTTTTACAAAGGTTCATTATTGGACAATATTGAGACCAGCTCTGTTATATACTCAAGTGGTGGAAGCTGAAGAAGGAGGACTGCAAGGTGGAATTCAGGCAGGACTTAACACTGGGAGGTGTTGGAAGATCTACCAGATTGCTGGGAAACTACTGCAGAAGTGATACGGCAGACCGCTAGAAATGTACTTGGTGTGACATCTGGAAGGAAGAAGGAGGAGAAGGAAACCTGGTGCTTCTGTATACAGGAGTGTATACAGAAGAGGTGGGACAGTCAGAGACATGAAGAAAGTAGAAAGATGAACCGCAGGGTGAAGAAAGCAGTGTCGAAGGCCAAAGATAAGGAGTTAAAGATACTGAGATGTTCGTTGGGTGTGACGAGGATGGACAGGATTAGAAATGAGTATATTAGAGGGACAGATCAGATTAGACATTTTGGAGACAAAGTTAGAGAAGCAATGTTGCGTTGGTTTGGTTCCGTCCCAATCACTGCTCCCTAGGTTCTGGATAGGTTTGCTCTCTGCTGGATGTTGTGTGAGTGTGTGATGTATTTGGATAATCACTTTGACTTCCTGAAGAAGTTTTTGGCTCTCATTTTCAGTCCCTTTCTTCCATTGTATTTACCCTTTGCGAGGCAATTCTCTACCAAAATCAAAAGATGTTTGTAAGTTATGGCTGAAAACGTTCCTCTATTCAAGTATTATTTTGCAAGCTTGTTCTTCTGTTCAAGCTTGTTCTTCTTCTTGTTCTTCTTCTGATAATGTTCTTCTGAGTGTTGCAGTGGATCATCAGGGGACCACATTATGGGTGGCTTTGTCTCTTGTAGTGGAGTGATGTAAGAAACACCAGGAGACCCTTGAGGATTTTTAGGTCTCTATATTGATCTTTCTGTCCATCTACCTTTGTGTAATAGTATGTCAGATGGGTCCTATTTGAGGAAGGCATTAAATTTGAATTTAGGTATAAAAACAAGGTAGAAATACTTTTTACCCTAATGCTAACTTCCGCTAGCAACCCTGTACCCTGATTAGGGTGATTAGTTTCACTGTAAAACATACCTGTAGAACTTCAGAATTCATTCTTCTGCAGCCGTCATGACTTACATCATCAAAAAAGATCATTGATCCTGTTCCAGAAGCAGCTCTGCAGCCCTACCACTACCAGCAGACACTACCTCCACCATGCTTCACAGATCAGCTTGTATGATTTGGATTATGAGTAGATCTTTTTTTTCTACACAGTTTGGGCTTTCCGTCACTTTGGTAGAGACGAGTCTTTGTCTCATTGGTCCATAAAGCTGTTCCAGTAACTTTGTGGCTCTTCTCTGTGCCTTCTTCGTTTGATTGTCCAGTTCTTTCTGCTGATGGGCATCTTATATCTGGTGGTTTGGCCTCTTTATTTCTGCTCCTCTTCCAACACTGGGCTGTCATTCCTCCACTCCTGTCCTGCGGAGGTTGTTAACGATGTCTCTGACTGTTGTTTTGGGTTTTCTCTTCACAATTAGTCATCAGCTGTTGTTGTCAGATACCTGTCATGTTCCAGTACTTGTGCTTGCTTCAAAAACTGGGTGGTCAGGCACAAAAAGTGCTGTGAATGCCAAAAAATAAAGCTGAAATCTGATCCCTCATCTCATATTCATCATTTCATCTCAGTCCAGGGGTGGTGGTTGTCTAGTGGTAGGATATTGGCCTATGTACCAAAAGGTCACAGATTCAAATGCCACATCAAGCACCTCCTGCCACCTTTGGGTTTCTGAGTAAAACCTTGAATCCCCGGTTGCTCCAGGGAATTCATTAGGAAATGGAGTGTTAGTTAAGATATGATTAATTGGTCCCCTTGAACACCTTTGGTTTTCATCATTGCCCACTATATCTCGTTTTAGCAGCTTTTCAGACCCTCTCGCAACACCCCCTCGTTCTCAGAGGTTAATTTTATTTGAAGAAAGAACACTCGGCAGAGCTGAAGACTGGGAGATGCTAAGTGTACCTCACGGGGGTTTTGCTTCCATCTTGACGACTCCTTGATAATTTAAGAGCACAAAAGGATTAGCTTGTACGAGAGGGGAGATTTAAGAGGTCTGTATCAGCCCAGTAGTGAACGGCACACTCTGTCAGATTTATGAGCCCATCGTGCAGAAGAGGGGTGCGTTCAGATTCGCTGGAAGGTTTTTGGAGCTTTATGTGAGGAAAAACAAAGCAGAGCACAGATGGAGGAAAGAATCAGGTTTATGGGACACAATCCTTTAGCCAGAAAGTGCAGGTTTGCACAAATTCAAGGCTGGAGGGTAATCAATAAAACATCCCTGGCTTTACAGGAAGCACCACAGCAGTGAACGATAGTGTGAACACCCAGCATTAACCTTCCCAGGTCGACCGAGGGAATATCTTGGAACCGGTCCATGCTAGAGATGTTCTTTTCTTTGCTCCAGAAGGAGGCGCAAGGAGGTTCCAATAAGGTCCCTGTTGTGATCAAATCTCTTTCAGAAGCTTTCCAGCCTTGGACTGTCTTTTTAGAGAAGTTTGTAAATGAACCCTATAATGATAAACCCAACACTGAATGTCTTCAGGGGTTATTGATTCATTTCTCCCTGTTGGAAATGCTCTTCGTTGCTGTTTGAATGGTTTTTAGTCAGTTCCATGATGCTTTACACTTTACAACAGAGTTGACCTATCGGAAGCTGTGTTTGTGACTGGGTGTGACCTCCTTCTTCTAAATCTATACTATTAGGACAGCTCTCCAAGTAATAGACTAAATGGAATAAATAATTGACTTTAGGGTTTAATGTCTGGTCTGGCTGATCCAGATATCTAGGACAATTCTGGATTAAAGTGCAGGGAATGTTATTGCTGTAGGGTGGTGGTGGTGGTCTGCTGGTAGGATATTCTCTTGTGGACCAAGAGGTCAAAGGTTCTAATCCTACCTCCAGCACTACCACTGATGGGTTCCAAGACCGTAAACACCACATTGTTCCAGGTAGACTGTCCAGACTGGTGACGATTTGGTATTTCAGCTTTCTGCTGGTCTTCTCCATGGACTCGGTCAAACTTTGCAGACTTTGACCTCAGGGTCGGAGGGGTTTATTGTCTGACCTGGCTGATCCTGACATCTAGAACAGCTCAGGATTAAAGCGTTGGTCTGAAAGGGTCTTTTCATTGCTGTTTCTCTAACCGTTCTGTCGTTTTCTGTTTCAGCTTTCTGCTGGTCTTCTCCTGCCTCGTCCTCTCCGTGTTTGCTACTATAAAAGAGTTCAAAAAGAACTCCGAGAGTGCCTTGTACATTCTGGTGAGTACCATTTTCCTGCATGTGCCTTGGAAGTTCTGTGTCATAGTTGAGCCCCTATCTTCACGGATCAAATATCTTACCATCATTCCACAGCTATTGATTGTAAGCGGATACAGTAGCCTATTATAACAAGTGGTGACAGCTAGGATATTGCGACCCAGCTGGTGTTAAATAGTGTGAACACGAGACGGTATGGATCCGTTTGGGTTTCTGCTGGTGGAGCTGTTTGTCATGTACCTCTCCACACAGCTTTGTCAGGGTACTGCTGAAAAAGAGTGTTAAATATGTCAGGGTTGTAAAATGGACTGTGATATTACAATGTAAACATGAGAAGACGATTATTCTATTACATTTACTGGATTAGTGATGATATTTGATGAATCTACAGTGTTTACAGTTCCAGAACCTCAACAGCCCATATAGCACTTTTCAAAAGTCTTGACCCCCTCGTTTCTCTGTTCTGTGTGAAAGTGAGACAGTAGCTCAGTGATTTGTGTACAAACACATGTAACTCCAGTCTAAACACAAAGAGAGTTTCATTCTAACCAGCTTTAAAGTCAATATTCACCACCGCCACCGTTATTCTTCAGCACAGCCTCAACTCTCTTAGACCAGCTCCTGTCTTTAAGTCAGGAACACTTCTCCAGGCTTCTTGAAGGATGTCCCAAAGCTCTTCTTTGGACGTTTGTTTTCTGTTCTCTGAGTAGGCGATTCCACACTGCTTTAGTCCCTGGACTGAAAATGCGAGACAAAAACATCCTTCAGGAAGATCTGGAGAACTGCTCCTAAACAAAGCCTGGAAGTGAAGTATGAAGAAATGTGGGACTCAGAACGTTTCTCCATGTCCTACATGGCCCTCCCTCTGTTTTCTCTTCAGGCTTCACTAGAAATATCAGGAGAATATTTAAATGTAGGGTCTAGATTGTCAGCTAGATTGTCAGCTTGTCAGCTAAGTTATGGACCGAGTGTATCGTTACACTCCTCTTGAATTGGAGACACTGATGAAGGATTCTTTCGTCCTCCTCAGGAAATAGTGACCATCGTGGTGTTTGGACTGGAGTACATCGTGAGGATCTGGGCTGCTGGCTGCTGCTGTCGCTACAGAGGATGGAGAGGGAGGCTGAAATTCGCCCGCAAGCCTTTCTGTGTCATAGGTGAGACCAACAACTATCCCCTCATTCTGTTCCATCAACGTCCCCTCCTCCCTCTCTCCTTTCATGTTCAGTCCAGTCTCTGTATCTGAGCAGTTCTCCAGATCTTCCTGAAGGACAGTGTTGTTGTCTCTCATGTTCAGTCCAGTCTCTGTACCTGAGCAGTTTGATAGTTCTGTGTTGGTTAATCCACACAGTGATCTACGTCTGAACCTTCAAGCAGAACAAAGCGTCTAACTTCAGACATGCAGATGATTCCAGATGATCAGGTGATTAGTTTACTGCTGAACACTGAGAGGAACCCCTTTATCTAGAACCTTGAATCTTTATGTGCTTTGCAGCCTTGAGCACTGAAACATTTGTTCCCGGTTACTTAAATCCTCAATCTGACAAAGTTCAGACGGGGAACAGGATTTTTACACCAACAAGGACTGAAAACTCAAAACCTCCTGCCTCACAGCTCAAGATGCTCCTGTCTCAAAATGTATTGATGCATTGACACTGATTTTAAACCCACTGACTCAAAACCTCCTGACTCACAGACCAGAAATCCAAAATCTGTCGACTCAAGCTGTAAAAGAATTATACGTATTGTCGTCTGTGGTGGACGTTGTGTGATTTCTTATTCAGCTGGACTCTTTTGGCCCCCTCCGTCCCCCCATCCCTCCGTCCCCTCACGCTTTTAATGCTTTTCTATCCCGAGAGCGGGGAAAAGTGCATGGTGTGCGTCTTTGGGGTAATAAATGAGCCTAGTGGTTTGGCTGTCCCCAGACTGAATCACTCGAGCTGTCGGTTGTGAATCACTCGAGCTGTTGGGAGACGCAGCAGAATGAAGCTGGTAAATCGTCATCAGTAGAAACTGTGACGGCCGTCAGATGATCTAAATCTCAAACTCGTTAAAATCACTGGACTCGTTATGGGAGCGTCAGGAAATACCAAAGCTCAGCTTCGCCCCAAGTGCATTGCATTTATAATTATAACAGTGCTATTTACTAATTTGTTTTTTTTTCCACTGCAGCTATTTGTCCTGTAAATCAGTGATGCAGAATTTACCTCATTTATAAAATGTGACCTATAAACAATACTGTTTATAGAACATTTATACAGTATTACATTGCTCCCGTTTATACAGTTAAATAGTTTATGTATTTTCTAGAGTCTTTATAGTAGTACCCTTGAGCAAGGTACTGTCCCCATCACTGCTCCCCGGGTGCCGTATATGTCTGCCCCACTATCAAACCATGATTGATAATCACTTTCACTTCACTTCACTTCAGTGGCCTACTGTTTAGGGACCAGAAGGGTGTGGATCTGAATCCTGGACCAGTAGGTTACACTGAGGTTTCCTTGACCCCCAACACTGCTCCCCGGGTGCCAGATATGTCTGCTCCATGCTGGACGGTGTGTGTGGGTTAAATACAGAGGATGTGTTTGGTTGTGGTTCACTGTGTGCGGTGTGTTCACAATGACTAGTAGTCACCTTCACTTTAAATTTTATTTGAGGTATTTTTTAGTGTTTTTTGTGTCTATTTGTGTCTCAGTCTGTCTGTGAAGTGTAACACAGGCAACTCCCTTTGAAATTAAAACTAAAAATAAAATCTGATTCTGATTTTGGGTTTAAAATGGGCCAAAAGCACATATTCATATTCACAACAATATAAAATATTAATAAACTACATCTTTCAGAGGTTCCTGGTAAGTGTCTCCACAGCAGACTGTCTTCATGTCCTCTCTCACCACGTCCATAAACCTCTTTGTCCTTCCTCTTCTCCTCGTTCCTGGCTGCTCCATCGTCAACATCCTCCTCCTGATATACTCCTCGTCTCTCCTCTGGACACGTCCAAGCCAACACTGTCTCACTTCTCTAACTTTATCTCTGAACTGTCCAAGCTGAGCTGTCCCTCTGGTATACTTGTTCCTAATCCTGTCCATCCTTCATCGCCGTCTCCAGCCCGTACAACATAGCTGATCTCTCAACCATCCTGTAAACTGTACGCATGAATTCCCACCTTAAGCAAACACTGAGTCATTAAAGTGATAGATGTAAGAATTTCAGAACCGTTCCCAGTGATGGTGAATGGAACCAGACTTCTGAACGTCCCTCACAGACATGAACTGATGGTGGAGA
Source organism: Hepsetus odoe (assembly GCA_017165825.1). NCBI lineage: Eukaryota > Metazoa > Chordata > Actinopteri > Characiformes > Hepsetidae > Hepsetus > Hepsetus odoe. The sequence continues at coordinate 29,089,885 of CM029373.1, read as the reverse complement.
CGCTGTCTGATGTCTGAGATGTTGTTCTAGTTTGGAGAAGATCCTGGACTAAAACTGAACCCGTTCATGGTGGAGGGACACAAAGAACAGAGATTTAGTTCAGATGGACTATTTTACCATCATCACCGTCCCACAGAGACACTCAGAGACATGTGGAGCTTCACCAGGGCACAGAAAATGGACAGATTTGGGACGTCCGGTTCTGTTCACCACCAATGTAGGTCAGGAAGTTTGGTAAAATTTTGGTAGAGTTGCAAAGATTCCCCAGTTGATGTGATTTTGGGACAATATAAAAAAATTATAAAGTATGAAGACAAAAAAAGACACACCGTCCAGCATGGGCCAGCCATGTCCAGCACCGGGACATGGCTGACACACACTCCACAGGCTCAAAAACCTCCCAACTCAAAATCCAGTGACTCAGAATCAGTAAAGAACCCTTTCTCCTTCTACAGACATAATGGTTCTGTTTGCCTCGGTGTCGGTTCTGTCGGCTGGATCTCAGGGCAACGTCTTCGCCACGTCTGCCATAAGGAGCCTGAGGTTCCTCCAGATCCTCCGCATGCTGCGTATGGACCGCCGTGCAGGAACATGGAAACTTCTGGGATCTGTGCTCTACGCACACAGCAAGGTCAGTGTGTGTGTGTGTGTGTGTGTGTGTGTGTGTGTGTGTGTGAGAGAGAGAGAGAGAGAGAGAGAGAGAGAGAGAGAGAGAGAGAGAGAGAGAGAAGTGTGTCTCTCCAGCAGGGACAGTTAAACTTTCTCTATAAGTAGGTTCCTGAATAAGCAACTTCTTTCGGGTGCTCCCGTTTAGGGGTCGTCACAGAGAATCATCCGTCTTCGTGTCTTACGGTCTTCTGCATCTTCTTTCTTTAAACCGACCACCTGCATGTCCTCCCTCATCACGTCCATAAACCTCCTCTTTGTCCTCTTCTCCTCTTTCCTGGCAGCTCCATCTTCAACATCCTTCTCCTGATCTACTCCTCGTCTCTCCTCTGGACACGTCCAAACCAGCACAGTCTCACTTCTCACACTTTGTCTCCAAAACGTCCAACCTGAGCTGTCCCTCTAATAAACTCATTTCTAATCCTGCATCTTTAACTCTGACACCTAAAGCTCCACCTCCTGTCTTTTAGGCACTTTCTCCAACCCGTAAAACATAGCTGGTCTCACTATTGTAAACCTTTCCTTTCACTCTTGCTGGTCCCCGTCTGTCACAGATCACTCCTATCACTCTTCTCCACCCATTCCAACCTGCCTGCACTCTCTTCCACACTCGTCATTACTCTGAACTGTCCACCCCGAGTATTTAAGCTCCTCCCCCTTCAGGAGGTTCAGTTCGAGCAGTGCTTGGTGGTGTGAGAGGAAGAGAAGAGACACTTTCCTTACTTCCGTTCACTCTCAACAATCACCTCTTTTCTTAACCTGCTTCCACTATCCATATACAGCAGTGGAGTTTCATTCTCGTAACTCAAATTACTCGAATGTCAAATCAGTATTCCCATTGAAATGAACCGAAATGGTTTTTTGTTCCATGTTTTTAAATAAGAAAAATGTGCTTATAAATAAGGAATATTGTACAAAAACACAACACAATAGAATAAAATAAAACCGCAATAAACTGGTTTTATTAAGTATAAAGTTCAGTATTGGGGCAGCGGTGGCCTAGTGCTTCTGGCGTTGGCCGCGTGATCGGCGGATCGGGGGTTCGAACCCCTTACCGATAGGTTGCCCTGAGGTACCCTTGAGCAAGGTGCCGTCCCCGTCCCGCTCCTCCCTGTGATGGGCTGGCGACCTGTCCAGGGTACGTCCCCCGTCCTCGCCCTGTCTGCGCTGGGATGGACTCCAGCACCCCCCCGCGACCCCGCTTGGGACAAGCGGCAGAAAACGACTGACTGACTGAAGGTTCAGCATTTGTCTTGGAGATCCAGAGTCCGGTGTGTTTCAGCTGCAGATTGTAGAAGAGCTGCGCTCGTGCTTGGAATGTGTTTCAGGCTGGAATGAAGTCAACCAACAGAAGGTGAAATATTTTGGGTTCATTCTGCCTGGAATCAAATAAAAATGTATTAAATTTCAGAATCGTTGTGGTTTTTAATTAGCATTAACCATACCATCCCAACTGTTTCTATTTTATGGCTCTATTCTTGTGTGCAAAAGTCTTTATCCCTTAATTTCTCTCTGTTCTGTATGAAAGTGAGATGTTAGGTTCAGTGATTTGTGCACAAACCATGTCTAAACACAAAGAGAGTTTCATTCTAACCAGCTTTAAAGTCAATATTCACCACCACCACCTTTATTCTTCTGCACAGCTCAACTCTCTTAGACCAGCTCCTTTCTTTAAGTCAGGAACACTTCTCCAGGCTTCTTGAAGGACGTCCCAAAGCTCTTCTTTGGATGATTGTTTTCTGTTCTCTGAGGAGGTGATCCCACACTGCTTCAGTGTGGAGGAGCTATATGTTTCAGAGCAGCCAATCATTATCCAGTGTTTGCATAAATAACACATCCTAATGGAAATGGCTTTTTGATTGTTTTCAGATCAACAGATGTTCTAAGTGGGTCTCACAGAAGAGGATAATTAAATAAACCAATAAGCAGGTGTGCCTTCTTTTTCTAAACCACAGGAGCTCATCACTGCTTGGTACATTGGTTTCCTGTGTCTCATCCTGGCCTCGTTTCTGGTGTACTCAGTGGAGAAGGATGACAATGCGGAGATGTTTGAGACTTATGCTGATGCCCTGTGGTGGGGGCTGGTGAGTGACGCGATCAGGAACAACATCTGCAGATGTTCCTAGAGCTGAAATAGTGGCTTTCACATAAAAAATGGGTAAATTAACCCTTATGATGGATGTTTCTCCTCTGTCACTCAGATCACTTTGACCACCATTGGCTATGGGGACAAGTTTCCCATCACATGGAATGGGCGTCTGATCGCTGCCACCTTCAGTTTAATTGGCGTGGCCTTCTTCGCTCTGCCAGCAGTAAGTTCACTGCAAAAAAGCACTTTTGGAGAGGATGCTGAAAATTGTCATGTGAAGCAGCAATGTCCTAGTGTTTAAGAAGGTCATGGGCTTGAGTCCTGAACCAGGAGGCTGCCCTGATGTTCCCTTGATCAAGGTACCGTCACTGCTCCCCAGGTGCTGGAAATGTCTGTCCCCTGCTGGACATTGTGTGTGGATTAAATACAGAGGAAGTGGTTCAGCGTGGAGCACTGTGAGCTGGGTCTGAAAAATAGTCCGATCAGGGGAGGGTGGTAGGGTTGAAGTTGAGGGGGTCCTTTCTCTCTATTTAACCCCTACACACCGTCCAGCAGGGGGCAGACATATCCAGCACCCGGGGAGCAGTGATGGGATGAGACACCAGGACACTGCTGCCCAGGTGCTAGTTAGCGACAGAAGTTCTCAAATGACCTTGTTCTACACCCTTTGATGTTTGTTTTTGCTCCTATTGTTTCATAACCTCAATGTCGCCAACTAGACTAGATTAGATTAGATTAGAATATATAAAATCAGATTTTATTAGATTAGATTAGATTAGATTGTCATTGAGTAGAGTTTAGGTACAGAGCCAAAAAATGCAGGAGTATGGAACCAGATTTAGTGTGAGGTCAAATTAGATGAGATGAGATTAGATTAGTTTAGTTAAAGTTAGATCAGATTAAATTAGATCAGATTAGATTAGATTCATTTAGATCCGATCAGATTAGTTTAGATCCGATCAGATTAGATTAGATTTTATTTGATTAGTTTAGATAAAATTAGATTAGATTTGATCAGATCAGATTAGATTAGATTATGTTTTCATTACAGAATACTAGAAATACAGAGTACAATAAAGGTAACTGTATAAATAACAATATAAATTAGGAAGTATGTTGAGTGTTAAAGTCATTTACATTTACAGCATTTATCAGACGCTCTTCTCCAGAGTGTCTCCATGTCCTGATTACAGGGACAGTCCCCCCTGGAGACACTCAGGGTTCAGGGTCTCAGGGACCCAGTGGTGGTAGTGCCAGAGGTGGGATTCGAACCTGGGACCTCTTGATCCATAGATCCATAGACAAGTACCACCACTAGACCACAAGCACCCATAACAGTTCTCTCTCTTTCTCAGGGTATCCTAGGTTCAGGCTTTGCTCTGAAGGTCCAGGAGCAGCACAGGCAGAAGCACTTTGAGAAGCGAAGGAACCCAGCAGCAGTACTTATTCAGGTCAGCAGCACCACAATCTCCCATCTGCAGAATCACAAAGAATGGAAGCTTTCAGGGCTTTCCAAGGTGCCTCCTTAAAACATGCAGAAGACCCTTTCTGTCTCTGGACAGCGTCCTTCCCCCCGCTGTCTTTCCCCTTTTTATCCGAGCCTTATTATGTGACCCTGGAATGATTTCTGTCCTGCTGTCCGCCTCTTTGCACTCTCCTGACTGTAGATTTGCACTTGTATTACAAGCAAAAGTGAAATATTAGTTTAGTAAAACCATCTTACCAAAACATTTTTTTAACCATTCAATTTGATTGATCAAACATTCTTTTATTTTGCCTGCTGCTGTGGTGCAGAAGGACCCAATTCAGTTCTCATGTGACCACTGACCCTTAAAGCCCCGCCCACCTGGATGGCAAAACAGATCTTCCTCCCTCTGCCCTCCACTGATCTTCACCAGGGTTGTTTCTCCAAAACACTGGATAGTTGTTGTGTAATTGGACACACAAACTGACTTCTACAGAATCCCAACAGAGAAGCAACGCAAGGAGATGGTGGACTTATGTCCTGGGACGTGTCTCTGTCTCAGGGCAGGGAATGAAAGAATGGACACTAGTTGTTCACACGTCTTTGCAGCAAAAGGTTTCATCAAAGATGTGTCCAGTGTTTTGATGATTGTGCTTTTAGTCGTATCTTCTAGAGCAGATGGGCTGCGTCCCAAACCGCTCACTTCTGCTCTTTATACACTAATTTATACATTACTGAGTGTGTGTCCAAAGGTTGTGCACTATTTCTACACACTATTTAGTGTGCAGTTTGGGAGTGAATGTTCTTGTTTGTTTCTCTACAGTGTGCCTGGAGGTTCTACGCAACAAACCTCTTACGAACGGACCTGTTTTCCACCTGGGACTTCTACGAACAGACTGTGTCTGTCCCAATGTACAGGTAATGGACCGTCCTCTTCCTGATTCTGACGGTCCAATTTGCCTTATTTAGGTCATTTTCATAAATGAACTCAGGAGTGGATTTTGTAGAGTGATGTTCTTTCACACAGCAGGAGATTTTCACCTGCAGGAAATGCTCCTTGTGGTTTAGGTGAGGGGTGGCGCCTGGGTAGAGCATGCAGGGGGCGGGACATGATGAACTCCTGTAGCTGCTTTCTAAATAACTCCTAAACAATCAGGCTTCTCGCCGTTCCTTTACGATTTAAGCATCTGCCCGAGGTTCACAGATCTCCTCGTCTCTCCTCGGATGTATGTTTGAAAACGCGTCTTGGCCATTTTTGGAACACAGTGCTGCTTAAAATATTTTTTAATGCTTCAGGAATGTGCAGTACAGAGAGTCTTCTATCCTTTTTCCTTTTCTATTTTAACAAGTTATGTAAAAACTGATTAACAATTAGCAAAAGTTAGAATATTCATCAATATTTAAATCAAATTAAATGTACATTTGTAATGAAACTCATCTCTCTCTCTGTCTCACACACACACCCTTGTTTTTAATAGTAAGAGTGTTCAGCTGTCTCCTATCAGGGGAGGAGCCCTGCAGTTTGCAGGTGCAAAATTGATAGAATTTACAAAATATCATTTCAAGGAATGAAAATTCTGTGCTGATGTACTGCTTCATAAAATGAGCAGCTGTTCTGTAATCTGTACTCTTTGCTTCACACTCCTGTTTATCAAAGTGGTTTGTCTGGTTCTGCATGTTCTCTAAACCTCCCAGGCTGATTCCTCCTCTCAATCAACTGGACCTCTTACGAAGCCTGAAGGGGAAATCTGGATTAAGGTTGGCCCTTCCTTTCAGCCAACTTTGCTTTGAGTCATATCTTTCTGTATTATTTAGATGGTCTACAGTCGTACACTGTTTGATCTTGTGCTTCTTCATCAATGCTAACCATCTCACAGCAAAGGTGTCTGTGTTCCTCCCTGTTCTCCTTTTCTGGAACCGAAGGAAGGACTCTCAGCCCGACGCTTCCCCCAGGTTGGTTGGACGTTTTTATGACTTCCTGGACTTCTCTCAGCAGCACCTCATTGCAAAGTCATTCATGTTGTCACAGATTTTTTTGGAAGTTCACTACAAATGAACAGATTCCGCTAAAGCGGTTTCTCGACTGCACTTAGTATTACAGTACAGTTTCCAGGGTTTACAAGATTGGATAAGTTCTTCCACTCACTGGTGACAAAGCAAAACCAGCGATGATTTCTCTTTTTGCACAATGCATTAAAATCGCCTCTGAGTGCCCTGCAAAATAGCTGCCGTTCACCGTACTGTAAAATCAAGTGCATCATCATCCTAACCTTTACTGTGATTTTGATTTTCTCCTGGGTTTGGAGTCGGAAATGAAATTTCTACCTCTTAATTATGGCCTCCACCGTTTTTTGACTATTCCTTTTATAATCTCTTGTTTCTCTCACCACCCACCCAACCAACCAACCACCCAACCAACCAACCAACCAACCAACCACACTTGCAGTAGTGAGAATTCACACAAAGACGCCCTCTGTGGGTGTTGCCCGGGAAGCCATAGGTACCGTTGCACACAGATACTAACATCTGCACGTCCATCTTTCTCTTCAGCATTTGGATCGGTCCCTTCTTCCTGTTTATTTCTCACTTCTGACCCTCTGTCTTAATACGTTCATTCATATTTCCAACTACAGGTTCTGCTTTCTTTTAAACAAAAGTTGTGGTCGATTCATGCCAGCCCCATTCCATGGGTCCATGGATTCTCCACTTTGAGATGCACAGACCAGATATTTGTTTAGTTTAGCCCAAAATAAGAGCGAGGCAGGTCGATGATGCACCCTGACCTTTCTCACAATACGTTACCAGTTTGTTTCCTGTTTTTCAAGCCTGATTTCATTATTGCGGACTAAAAGCTCAGGATTGGGCACCATTGCGGTGCAGCACCCTGTTACAACCAGCTCCAGCTGATGATCAGAATTCTGTCTTGGATGAGTGGCATGAAGAACCACAGATGAGGCTTCATGCAGCTATTTTGATAAATATTATGAAATCCAGGTCAGGCGGTGCAGAAAAGCCCTACTGCCGAAAGACCATTTCTGACTTTTATAACGTTATAATGGATTAAATTACACAGAAATTTATAAAGACTCATTCCAACCTTTAAAACTAATAAAATAAAAACAGATCCAAGAATTAGTCCAAGGGTTACAGGAAAATATAAGCAGAAGGTTTAACAGTGGGACCACCTCTATGCTGTATCTACACACCAGGAGTCATTGAGGTGAGGGGTGTGGGACAGGGATGGAGACAGGGAGGAGCACATGAATGAAGATATAAAGGAACATTTGAGATAAGGAAGAGGAGACAGAGACAGGGTGAGACGAGGCAGGACGTTACAAACATGTAGCTCCCAAAACCCTGAACTGTTCCAGTGGAAGGGAAACAAGGACAGGGTAGTAAAGACAATGAGACATGAGAGTGGACAGGACAGTGGACAGTTGACCAAATCCAAGACTGGACAGGGGACTGAGGGAAGGCAAGTTATTTAGTATATTTTCATTAACAGAGGACCTAAAGTCTGCATTGCAGAGATAAAAAAAAATGAAAATGAAAAGTACATTTATCAGTAAATATAAGCAATAATAAGCAACAAGTAGTAATAATAATAATAATAATAATAAGAATACATGAATTTAAAAACAGATAATATTTTCAGAAGCATAAGTCGCAGCTTGCCTGGTGAATTTTACGTTTTTGTATTTGGATTTTTTGTCTCATACACCGCACATCAACCAGGACCACCAGGTGGCACTGCTTACACTCGTGATTGAAAACGGGATATTTCCAAAATTAAAAAGACTGAAATCTCAGCTCAAATGAAATCTTCTGTCAGAGCTGGAGGATGGGTTTAAAAGCCACACTGAGGTGAAGAAAAGGTTCAGGGGGTTCAGGGATGCAGAATGAGGCGGAGTGGCTGTTAACCCTAAAGACCCACAGCCTGTGTTCTTTAGACTCATTTGATCTAGAACCCAACAGTGTTCTGTCTTTATGAAGCCTTTGTGATACGTTTTAAATTAAAGTTCTCTCTGCACCATTTCAGGCCTGATTTTGACTTGTCGACAGTTTTTATAGATCGTTGGGAAAAATCCCACATCAGAGACAGTTTGGACCCAAATAAGTCCAAATGAAGTGGTTATTACACGTTAATAATGCACTTGTTTCTGCTCATGCAGTTACACATTAATCCACCTCGGTTTAAACTCTGTGTAATAACAGTGTAATAAAGTTGATACATCAAGTTTGATTTATGTAGCGCCTTTCGCAAAACCCAGGAGGCAACGGGGAGGAGATACATTAATGTGTTAGCAGAAGTGGAGGAGTCACAGAGGGAGAAGAAACCTAAACTGAGTTTTAGAAAGAGAGTTTCACAGCTGTGGGGCTGCAATGTCCTGGAGTCCATGGTGGACAGTCTGATATTAGGGACAGAGAGAAGGTTGGAAATGTAAATCTGAGGATGTGGTTGGGAGAACATGGCTGCAGAGATTTTGGAGGATAAAGAGGAGCGAGGCTTTAAATGTAGAGTATTTTAAACTGGTTTTGAACGGGCCGATGGGGAAGGTGATGAAGGGCATGAGTGATGTTTGCTGAAGGCTTAGTTTGGGAGAGAACTCCAGCAACTGAATTTTGCTACACCATTAGTACATGTAAAGTGTAATAACACTGTTATTACAGATGCTTGATTTACAGTGGGACCCGTAGTTTGGAGAGGCAGACTAGTGGGAGGTTCCTCCTCCTGAAAGATGGGGATGATGGTAGTTAAGTGCCAGAAAACTCACCTATGTTCTCCCACCCACAACCTCAGATCTTCATCCAACTGGCTGTCTGTCCCTAAACTCCCATTGTCCACCATGGGCTCCAGGACATCGCAGCTGTGGAACCCTTTTCCCAAAAACATTTATGAAATGACTTCTCTCAGACCACAACCAAAGACCCGTCTCGTCTCTCTGCTTCTCCTAAACTGATTAGTGATCTCCCCTCGTTTAAAGCACTTGCAGGTTCAAGTCCCATCTCCAGCACCAGCACCCTTGGGTTCCTGAGTTCCTGAACCCCAAACTGCTCCAAGGACACTGTCCCTGTAACTAGGAAATGGAAGTCGCCCTGACTAAGAGCGCCTGATAAATGCTGTTAATGTTTCTCTTTAAACAAGCACACTTGAGGATTACAGACAGCAAAGAGTGGACAGTGGACACTCTGAACACTGTGCGACTTCTAGTCTGCTAAATACGGTTCTGTGTGCACGGATCCACTTAGCATGTTCTAAATCCTGAAACATGCATGACTTCTGCTGCTTCTTCCTAATGCATCATTCATGGCTCTGCTGCACCAGAAGATTGTGAACTGCATGGCATGGTTGTGAAGTGTCCGTTTCGTGAAGGATGTGATCATTCAGGATAGTTACAAAGTGTGAACAGAGGTTATATCTATGTTTTTTAATTCAACCTCCTTTCCACTCGCTCATTTATGTTGAATGTGTGTGAAATGACATGAAATTCAGTTCTTATACTGGTGGAATTGGGCATAACTGGGTTCCCACTGGTCAGTGAATTTTCTGAAATATCATATTTCTGGAATTTCATTGAATTTTTAGGTCGATTCCAGACATACAGTTAGGGGATTCGATCGTTTCCACGTCACGCAATGTCAGGAAACTAGTAGAACTGAAGGTCATCAGCTGAAGTGTCTATCTGCACTAAATATCTCTCAGGTGTTCAGGAGTGTGTGAAGAGGGATTGATTGGGATTGCTGATATTTTATCTGAGCTTCAGGTGTTTAATGTTCACCCACGGCATCTTCATAGTTCAAGGAAGTGTTCAATAAAATAAAATCCTAAAAATTAATTCATTTTGTTCTTTTTTAGGAACATTTTGTTTTCTCTGAATGTGAATAGAGCCTGTTGATGGGGAGGATCCTTTGGTTGGATTTACGTCTGCCTGGTGGCCTTTTTGTTATTATGGCTCAGGGACGTACAGTGATGTTTGCTGATGATATTGTGATCTGCAGTGAGAGTAGGGAGCAGCTTGAGGAGAACCTGGAGAGATGGAGATCTGTTCTAGAGAGGAGAGGAATGAAAGTGAGCAGGACAAAGACAGAATACAGGAGTGTGAATGAAAGTGAGGACAGTGGAGTGGTGAGGATGGAGGGAGTAGAGGAGGTGAAGGGGGAGGAGTTTAAATACTCTGGGTGGACAGTTCAGAGTAACGGCGAGTGTGGAAGAGAGGAGAAGAAGAGAGCGCAGGCAGGTTGGAATGGGTGGAGAAGAGTGACAGGAACGATCTGTGACAGACGGGGACCAGCAAGAGTGAAAGGGAAGGATTACAGGACAGTAGTGAGACCAGCTATGTTATATGGGTTGAGTTCAAAAAGCTGAGATGTGGTAATGCATCAGCAGCACAGACTGAATGGTTTGGAGACAAAGTTAGTGAAGTGAGACTTTGGACGCGTCCAGAGGAGCGACGAGGAGTATATCAGGAGGAGGATGTTGAGGATGGAGCTGCCAGGAAAGAGGAGAAGAGGAAGGACAAAGAGGAGGTTTATGGATGTGGTGAGAGAGGACATGCAGAGGGACGGTGTGAAAGAGGAAGATGCAGAGGACAGGGAGACATGGAGAGCTCCAACACGAGCAGCTGAAGAAAGAAAAAGAAGGACTTTTAGACAGTCAGGGAAAAGTCTGGAATTTGGATCTGAGTGGGAACCCTGGTCTAATGTCGATGTTCAGCTCTGGATCTGATTGATTACCTGAAACATAAGTGTAACTAAACCCGTATCATTTTCCCCTCACCAGCAACAGGAGAAAGACGTCCCTGTCAAAATCTCTTAGCATGGGTTGGCGATTATGTTCAGTACGTCAGGTGTCCACCTGCTCCTCAGGAGCAGACATCAGGAAACATGATCTGCTGTATGGTCTCCAGTGTCTCCCAGATTGTAATCTTTTATCGTCCCTTTGCTTTTGTCTGCTTTGAAAATTGCCTTCCACTCAGTCGTAAAGCGAGCCTAAAAGAGAGAGCCTTCCCCAGCCCTTCAAAAAGTGCCGGGGGGAAGGACACTAAATCCCCCGGGACAGAGGAAGTAGCGGGGGACAGTCCTGGCAAAGTACCGAAGAGCTGGAGCTTCACCGAGCGAAACAAATCCAAACACACCCTTAAAGTCAAAGAGGGAACCCGGCACACCCCGGAAGGTCAGAAAATCTATTATTTCACACACACTCTGTAAGACGCCTGTCTTCTTCGTCTTTGTCTTCGTCTCTGATTTCCAATGAAGCAAAGACACTTCTGGGTCCCACTTTATATTAAGTGTCTCATTTCTGGTCTTGCTGAGGTATCAGTAGTTTACTGGTTTAATCCATTTCTCTCAAATGTGGTGGGAACGTTGGTGAAGCTCTTTTATTGACCAGTAGGGGGCAGCGTCCCAACAACCTACATCGTCCCAAGTCTCCCTGAAGCTCCATCACAGCCAGTCTTTCTGCAGCTCTGAAATAAAATACTCAGTATAGGATGTGTAAGCGTAACCATGGAAACAATGCTAACTGCACTTACAAAATATATTTTGTTACTTTACCTTCAAAGCCAGTCTGTTCCATTTGTTTGAGGTGTTTCTAATATTCTTTTTTTTCAAACAAGAAGATTCACACACTCGTCACACCTGCATTTTACTGAAGGGTCTTTTGTTAATTTGCCTTAACGAATGAGTGAATGAATGAATGAATGAATTATTTAATCCATTCATTAATATTTATTTGGGGGTGTGGTCAAGCTGATGGCCCTGGTGTGAATTTGACATGAAATTGGTCAAATTTAAGGTGGCCAAGTGTTTAGGGACGAGGCTCCCGAATTATGGGTCGTGGGTTTGAATCCCAGACCAGTAGGTTGTCCTGAGGTACCCTTGAGCAAGGTACCCTCCCCATCACTGCTCCCTGTGCACTTTCAATAGCTGCCCCCTGCTGCACGGTGTGTGTGGGTTGTGGTTCGCTGTGTGCTGGGTTTCACACTGACAAGAATAGTCACTTTCACTTTCAACCACTTACATGTGATTACTGTAAAATAAAGTAGTGAAAAAAATACAAATGTAATAATTATATCATCTTTGATTCTGTAACAGTGTAATTAAGTCAGTATATCATCTGTAGTTACACTGTTGCTACATGCATGGTGTGTAATTACACAGTTATTACACTTAATATAACGTGAGACCCACTTTTTTTCTGTAAATGTACATAAACAAGCGCGTGCACACACACACACACACACTGCACACATCCTTTCATCCTTTGGTGTAAATTTATTTTCTCAGCCCAATGCAAGCATATATAAATAACCTTTATTCTCATTGGCTTTTCTCAGTTCTACATCATTTCTAAAGCAGTCCCTATGACATCATTGTGAATGGGCGGAGCTAAGTTGCTTTAGACCGATTGGGCAGATGTATTTGAATGTTCTGGAGTTGGTCACACAAACAGGAAGAACCTTTGGTATTTAGTGTATGGAGTGTGTGGACTGGGTGGGAATAATCCGACAGTGTTTTAAACACTGCGCTCAAATCCTCAGGGATCATTTTTCAATCCTGTAATCCTGATATTCCCGGGAACACGACCCTTCAATGTCTGCGTTATTCATGTCATGCTGTGATGAGCTAAAACAATATATTTCATTTCTCCCTGCTCACTGTCTACACTCTCATCGTTTCCTTTCTCATCCCACTTGACGGGGACAAAAAGTGCTGATTGAGATGCAGGACGAAGACTTCGGGAAGAAGAGTTCTCCAGGTCAGGCCGTGATCCCAAAACATGATCCCAAAAGCAGAGACGAGATGAAGTCTGTAACTTTAATCTCTAACTTCTCTGGTAGAGTGGTAAAGCGGTGTGGGGTCACTAGAAATCCTCATTTATGCAAATTATTAATCGTTATGCATTTTTATAAACGTTGCCGTTGGAAACTGTGGCCCCGTTCAGCCTGCAGCTCTTTGGAAAAGTGTCCGGTCCTCAGATTAAGTTCATTTGAAGCATTAAATTCTTTGATCTCCATAAAAAGCTTCAGTACAAATGACAACCTGAGGAAACACATTACACGCTTACAGTTTTCAGACCTTCCAGCTGCTCCTTCTAGCGTCTCCACAGAGGATCGTCCGTCTCCATGTCTTCTTGTCCTCTGCATTGTCCTCTTTCGCACCTGCTTGTCCTCTCTCTCCACGTCCATAAACCTCCTCTTTCTTCCATCTTCAACATCCTTCTTCTGATATACTCCTCGTCTCTCATCTGGACACGTCCAAACCAACACAGTCCCTTTAACCTACTTGTCCTTAATCCTGTCCATCTTTGTCCCTCCCGACACAAATCTCAGCATCTTTAACTCCAGCTCCGCCATCTGTCTTTATCACTCGTCCTTGTGAATCTCAAACCCATATAACATAGCTGGTCTCACTATGTCTCCAACTCGTGTAACATAGCTGGTATCACTACCGTCTCCTGTCCATATAACATAGTTGGTCTCACTACCACCTTCAACTCGTATAACAAGCTAGTTTCACTACTTTCTCCAACCTGTGTAACATAGCTGGTCTATCGTGTCCATCCTGTGTAACATAGCTGGTTTCACTACCGTCTCCAATTCGTATATCATAGCTGGTCTCAGCAATGTAGAGGAGTGGTCTCCTCTTACTGGCTGCTGGTTTTAAGTTTAGAGCGGTAACTTCTTCTCACAGCCAGTGACGTTGATCTCTCTATAAATGAATCTGTTGGAAATTGTGTGTTTGTTTCAGGTTGTCTTTTGGATTAAGATACATTTTTTGAAGGTTTAATGAATATTAATTCATATTAATTCATGATATTTAATGATAGAAATGCACAATAGAACAGGAAGCTTTATCCCAGTTCTGTACACCAGTTCTCCTCACCTCCGTCAGCACATTTACTTCATAATGACGGTCTTATAATAAAATCAGCACCTCGTTCGTTTTAGCCATTTCCATCTGCAATCTGTAACCATTTGTTTCCATGTCTTTCTCTCCACATTTTGGCAGCAATTGAGGGGTTGATCAGTAAGGAAAATCAGATTTTTTTAGGGTTATGCTTCGAGCCACAATCACACACGAGGCAGTGACAGAAAACAGTGCATGTCTATTAATGGCTTCCTAATTACCGGGGTTGCAGCCTGCCTTAACGAGATTGCACCTCCACACAACACTCTGTCATAAAACCTGCTGGATTTCCGATAAAGACGAGCTGCCAGGCTTGAAAAGTGCAGTTTACAGACTGATGGTCAACTTACTAAACCATTGATGCTGTTTTTTGAGATCGAACAGTTATTTTACTGTTTTTATGACAGAGTGTGTTCCAGAATTTCTCTTTTTGCCCCTTTGCATTAACCTGCATGAGGACATCCCTCTGCTTTCAGGGAAACTGGACTGTTTCCACTCTCCAGTGTTTTCAGCCAAGACTCGCTGGTTCTTATGCCATCTGAACAGAATCTGTTGAGGTGACATAACCTGACCCCGATAGTCCTGAACAACATGCCATCTCAGCGTTTTAACTGGCGTATCACCTGTTTGGAGTCCGGATACGCTCGTGAATCACTTCACACCTGGCATTAAGGTGCGTCTCGGCTGATCCGATCAGTGTCACTTCACTTCCGGCATCAGAATCCCTCACTCTTTGGATCGGATATGCAAACAAACATCGATGTCATTTCCTTTTGCAAATGTGCTGCTGTTTCTGACCAGCAGGAGGCAGCGATCACGTTCCTGCAGGCAGCGTCCTAATAGGCCCTTCGTATCCACTTCCCTGGGCTGTGATCCACATGCCGGTCCCTCTACTAGTAAAGCGGACTGTGCACATGTCTTCTTTTGACTCTCTCTTTATTTTGCTCATCTAAAAAATGCACATTTGCTCATTTAGCAGAAGCTTTAATCCAACGTGACTTCAAGCTGCAGTGCAGTAAGAGCGTAACATGAACATTAGATGCCATTTAAAGTGAAACAGTTTTTAAAAAGCATTAAGGCGTATTAAAAGTGCAGTAATTAAGTTCATCACCATCAGTGGTGATTAAGAAGCGAGAAGCAAGTGAGTTTGGGGTTTTTGGGGAAGAAAACCTAACGGGGAACCAAGAATGAGAACGTTCTGAACTAAGACGGCCTCGTGTGAAGGGATGGCGATGCCAGAAGACATTCCTTAGAAGACCATCATGAATGTGAAGGAGATTTTCATGGTATTTCATTTTTTCTGTGTTGTGCACATTAATTTACTCAATTATTTTTTAATAATATGTTTTAAAACTTCTTTAATTACCAAATTTTGACCTTATGACTTTTTTTTTTTATTCCATATTCGTACATCAGCCACATAACAACAACAACAACAACAACAACAACAATACAAAAACAATGCTAACAATAATGACATATTCTGATGATAATAATAATAATGATAATAATCAACAATCATAATGATTATGATTATCAGTATCATTATTATTGTAATAATTTTTATTATTATTATTATTATTATGCATTTACATCTACTTACCAAAGACACACGTCAATGCCGGGTGTGAACAGGACCACAGGTACACAGTGTGGTTCACGATCAGATAAGAGGTCTGTGCATGGTCATCAGTGTTAGAAACAAAATCAAGGCATGTCCAAAGCTTCTGCTAGGAAGATGTTCTTACTTTGCTGATGGGATGATTATACAGGAGGGGACCCAGCACAGAGGTCTGAAGTTTTCTTTAACCAGGAGCTGAGCTGTGATTAAAGCCCCCAGTTGGACATCTTGTAGAAAGGAGATGAAGGAACCTAGATATTTTTCAGGGTTTACACGACTCTTCTCTGTGACCGCAGGGATGTTAAGGGTGTGTGTGGTTGTGTGTGTTGTAGAGGCAAGCCTCCCTGATGACTTTGGAGATGACAGGACCTGCAACTGTGATTTCCTGCAAGATCTGTCTCCAGTGCTGAAGGCCACCATAAGGGCAGTCTGGTAGGAACCATAGTTTGAGAACTTCTGTTTCTAAAGATGGGTGGCACTCTGGTGCAGTGGGTGGTGCTGTCTCTTCACAGTGAGAAGGTCCTGGGTCAATTCCCAGACAGGACAGTCCTTTCTGTGCGGAGTGGACAGTGTCTGTCCCTGTGTCTGTGTGTGTTTCCTCCGGGAGCTCTAGTTTCGTCCCACCGTTCAAAAACCTGCACACCATGTCGATTGGAGATGCTAAATTGTCCTCTGGGTGTTTGTGTCTGCCCTGTGATGGACTGACTACTTGGCTAATCAGGACGGCTCAGAAAACGAGTGAGTGGGTGAGTGAGTGAGGGAGGGAGTGAATGAACTTATGAATGAATGAGTGAGTGAGTGAGTCATAAACTTAAACCATCCATCTACTCTGGACTTCCAGTAGGAGTTTCAGGACAAACCCTCCCCTCCTGAGACAAACCTCTGGAGAAGGAGGACAGTGTGAAGGAAAAGAATTTGGCCTAGTGGTTTAGTACGTGCATGATAGGAAGGTCATGGGTTGGAGCCTTGAGCTAGGTTCCCTTGAGCAAGGTACCGTCCCCATCACTGCTCCCTGGGTCTCAGTGTGTGCACTACTGGATGATTTAATTACAGACTCACTGCTCACTGTCAAAACAGCACAGGAATTTCATATCCACTTCTCCTGACCGGGGTCACCATGCCAGGAGCTGCTGCTGCTAAAGCTGTTTTTCACCTGGTTGTTTCAGCATCATGCGTTTCCTAGTGTCCAAGAGAAGGTTCAAGGAGAGCCTGAGGCCCTACGATGTAATGGACGTGATTGAGCAGTACTCAGCCGGCCATCTGGACATGCTGTCCCGCATCAAGAGCCTGCAGTTCAGGCAAGACCTCCATCCACCTGCCTCTGGGCTTTATACACTCCTTCATTTGCATACAAAGACTAAACAGAACACATCTTTAAAGGGCACTCCATCTTGAGGAGCATTCCTGAGGTGGGTGAATGGAACCGGACGTCTGAATGTCATGTCCCACTGGTGGTGGAGACGCTGCCTGATGTCTGAGACGTTGTTGTAGTTTGGAGAAGATTTTGGACTGAAACTGAACCCGTTCATGGGCTGAACGTGATTTAGTTCAGAGACACTGGAGCATGCACGCATTTGGGACGTCCGGTTCCGTTCACCATCATTAGAAAGAAATCCATCTCTATAATCAACTTTTTCTCCCTGCCAGTTACCAAGAAAGGTAAAAATCTGTCATACCCTCCACACATCTCTGAAAAGATTATAGTTTCACTTCCTCCCCACCTTCTCTCACATTCTGATGTGAGTTAAAATTCATGCCCCTCAAATAAGGTCAGTATATGTTGTGAAATGACATCACTGTTCCACACATATAAAAATATATTCCAGAAAAACAGCCATTCGACGGACGTGCGTATGGAATATATTCTCTCTTATTTGTCCGTCCGAGGACTGGGATTGATGTCCATGTGCTGCTTCATGATGCTTTGCCCCATGTCTTCTCTATATGCTCCGCCAGGATAGATTTGATTGTCGGCCCCCCGCCCCCATCGACCCCTCGTCATAGGAAGTACGTAACCAACAGGCACTGATCTGAACGGGTCTGTTATTGGACAGCATTGCAGTTCGGTTCATTAGAATCCGTTTTTAACGCTGAATCGTCCGCCGATCTCCAGAAACCTTGTGATCAGTTTGAATGAGCTGAAAGCTTCAGCTGCAAAAATGGTGTAAATGCTGTCCAATAATTCTGTAAACCCAGCGGTGGAGATGCACCTTGACCAACAGGGGACGAAAATATTTGTGCATGACACTTAA
Source organism: Hepsetus odoe (assembly GCA_017165825.1). Lineage (NCBI taxonomy): Eukaryota > Metazoa > Chordata > Actinopteri > Characiformes > Hepsetidae > Hepsetus > Hepsetus odoe. The sequence continues at coordinate 29,071,883 of CM029373.1, read as the reverse complement.
AAGAATGCCATCTGAGTAAAAAACGGCCGACCATTAGAAGCAGTGACGCATGAAGCATCATAAGGCATGGTACCAGGTAATACTTCTTCATTTCTTCATTCTTTTCTTTAGAGGCGTTTTTTCTTTCTTCTTGGTCCTGCAACATGTTTAGGACCACTTAATATCTCAACCCCTTCTTCTCCATCCTGCACTGATTTTTGCATGATGAAACATCCTGCATGATGATGATGATGACCACACCTGCATGTCCCATCTTTCACCCTGATGATCATGGCCCTCCAAACGTTCATCTGAACTTATTGCACATGGAGCGTGTCTTCAGTCTGTGCTTATGTTGAAGATTCGGACACGTTTCTTCGGCTCTGTATGGAAGAGACTTTTTCCTGAATTGTCAGGGTAGACCAGATTGTGGGGAAGGGAGCAGCAGTGGGGGAAAAGGACAAATCCAAGAGCGAAGCCGAGCAGGCGGATGACCCCAGCATGATGGGCCGTTTGGTCAAGATGGAGAAACAGGTGAGGTGTTTTTATTTAATTAAAGGAGTAAAATAAGAAACTTTAATTGCTGAATAAAAGCTCCTGATCTTTTAGAACACACTTCCCTCTCTACACAATCACTGCGTGGAGTAGATAAGCTGTTTTGAAATAATCATGGTTGTGGGTCCACGGTTGGGACTGGTTTGTCCCACAGATGCTGGATGGATCTGAGATGTGGGGAATGTGAAGGAGCCCTTTGTTCCTCAGTCGGTTCCTGAACAGTCCTTGCAGTGTGAGGGAGTCTTATTCTGCTGAAAGAGGACACTGTCACCATGCAGGAGGGAACTTGGTGAACTTAACTTCATTCTGGAGCCGAACAGCCTTTTTACAGCTGATCTGGAGTCAGTCCTAAAAAAGGAGGAATCTGTTCAGTCTGAACAGCAGCCCTGGAGTTTGAGTTTAGTTGATGTTTGTAGAGACAGGTAGTCCTACTGTGTCCTAAACCACACCCACATATCTGATCCACCTTAATGAAGAGCTGCTCCACCTTAATGAAGATCTGATCCACCTTAACGAAGATCTGCTCCACCTTAACAAAGAGCTGCTCCACCTTAACGAAGAGCTGCTCCACCTTAACGAAGAGCTGCTCCACCTTAACGAAGAGCTGATCCACCTTAATGAAGAGCTGATCCACCTTAATGAAGAGCTGATCCACCTTAATGAAGAGCTGATCCGCCTTAATGAAGATCTGCTCCACCTTAATGAAGATCTGCTCCAGCTTAATGAAGAGGAGGTTTGTGTGGGTGAAACGTTTTGGGTGGATATTGACTGATTGAGTCTTGAAGCTCCAGTTCTTCAAGATAAATTTAAATGTTTTGGGGGACAAAAGGGTGAATATTGACACTATTTATGATTTTTCTACAATTTCTTCTCTTTTCTATCTCTCAAAAATCCCAGACATACAAGGTACCGTACCCATCACTGCTCCCCGGGGCTTTAAATATCTGCCCCCTGCTGGGTGTGTGTGTATGGGTGAAATGCAGAGGAAGCATTTCATGGTGTCTCACTGTGTGCTGTGTTTCACGATGACAATTAGTCACTTTCACTTCACTCACTTCAGATGACAGCAGCCATGTCCTTCATTTCCTAAAGTGTCTTTTGGTCCACAGGTTGGAGCTATGGACCGTAAGATGGATTTCCTGGTGAACGTTTACACCACCCGTCTTGGCATCCCGCGGTCTGAGACAGAGGCTTTACTGGGCTTCAAAATCCCCGACCCGGCTCCCCCTTACCACAGCCCCGAGCACAAGAGTGACAAAGCACAGGACGAGGAGGGCAAGAAGAAAAGCTTTTCGGTCACAGAGCCCGGAGCTGCTGACAACCAGTGTCCGCCGCCCGCTTCCTGGCAGCGCCCGCAGCAGACTGGACTGCCTCTGAACGTGCCGCTGTGGAACAGCAGTCGAGGGGTGTCTCCTGTCGGTACTGATGACCCCTCGCTGTACCGGATCCCGCCGCCGCCGGTCCACGACAGCGGGGAGAGCGGGCGACAGCGGAGGTCCTGGCGACCGAGGGCGCAGGCTGGCGTGGAGAGCGACACGTCCCTTTCCATTCCCTCAGTGAACCATGAGGAGCTGGAGCGCTCCTTCAGCGGATTCAGCATCTCCCAGACCAAGGAGGGGGACTTCATTCCTCCGTCCAGCCTCAACCTGTTCGGGGCAGGCGAGAGGGGAACCACATGCACACGCATCAGGCCGTACCTGGCCGAAGGGGAATCGGACACAGACTCGGACCTCTACACGCCCGGCGGCCCTTCTCCTCTGTCCTTTAGTGGGGACACGGTTACCTACGGAGACCGGGGCTGGCTGGGGCTCAAGTAGGGTTCAGGTCGAGTGGGCGATGAAAAATAAGAGAAACTGTTCAGAATCATGGTTTCAAATTTCAGATTTGCTGTTTTAAAGTCTGGAGTCACTTTTTGGCAATAGAAAAACATGTTTACCGTTCAGATTTCCCACCACCGCGACGGCCTGAGTGGAAAAACAGAATGATGATGGTGATTCCCAGCACTGTCTGAAAACAGGGTCCAGAGCAGGTACAGAAACACCCTCACGCTAAAAGATCAACTTCCTTCGTTTTCCCGCAGAAAGGGGCTTATTTGTACCGTCACCTCATCATCTTAACGGAGGAATAGAATCCGGAGGCTGTGCGGAGTCTGAGCGCGGTACCGTTCGTGCCACGCTACAGTGATCCAAGATGTAGTGTAATAATCTTCAAATCACTGACAAAGCCATATCACATCATAGATGAAGTTAAAAGATCATGAAATGATATGTAGACCAAAATATTTAATATAAAACTCACTTTAAATGCATTATCGTTGAATATTTTGATGCTTGGATTACTTTTTCCATTATTACTCTTATTATTATTATTAATCTTTATTATTGATTATATTTTTCAATAACTAGTTTTTAAGACAATAGTCTAATAATACACCCACGTAAAGGTCAATAATTAATCATTATTATATAACAAACAATTAATAATGCAGCTATAATTAGCTTTGAGCTCTATTTGTGTTTTATATTTATATATATATATATATATAGCGGACGATGTCAAACACTGTAATCTATTAAAATAATATTTTGCTCTCCATTTCAACCCTGAAAGCATTCATCTGAAGATGAATCGTTCATAAAAATCTAGGAGGACATGAGAAGAACATTAGGATTAATAATCCCACCCTAAACAACTACAGTTTTGATAGAATCTTTCTTTCTTTGTCTACCTTTATATAATCCTAGTTATGAAAAAAAATATATATAACAATAATAAACCTGTCAAATAATGAATATATATATAATACAGAACTGTATTTTATTCACCTCAGGATTAACAGAGGGTGAAGTGATTGCCATAATCTCTTTATTTTATCGAATAAAAAAGTAGCTTCTGTTGTTAAAAAGTGACGCAGACTTTGAACTACGGTGTGTTCAGTCAGAAACACCCTGAACTGGACGCACTGGACGGACGCTGGTGTTGGTTTTGACAGTAATAACACTGGATAACAGCGGGACCAGAACGGCACCTGGTCCCAGATGGACTGGGACGGTGTGCAGAGAGCGGCATGCATCCCCCACACCTGGGTCACCTGTCTGCATTAGAGTATTATTAATTAGCGCTTATGTCAAATAAACTGCACCTTATTTATCGGCCGCGCACGCGCGAGCGCCTCCCCTGGTTCTCTTTTCCGGGCTTTTTTTGCACGAAGCTGATTGTAGAATTTATGAAGAACTCAGTCGCCTTTAAAGAACTTCGACCAAAGATCCGGAGAAAGCCCTCGGGAGCTGAGCATGCCTTACACACATCCCTTTTCTCCTTTTGGAGGTTTTTTACAACCATTTAATACACAAGCATCAAAGTGAACCCCGGCCAGGCTGCGGGACGTCCGTCCAAGTGATCTGGTTCTGTTGCTCCGAGCCCATTTTGCTTAATGTGTAAGACGAACGAGCGTGGTGGAAGGGTGAAGCTGAAGCATGCATGAAGGTCACGGGCCGTTTTAGTCGAACAGAAATGGCATCTTGCAGCTTTGCCAAAAAAGGTGCCAATACGATGACACTAACTGCATGGCATAACTGGGGGAATGTGATCTAACCGGCGGCGGCTGTGGGCCCTAGACCTGACCAAACATCCTGCGTCTAGAGAAGGCCGACGCGCTGACGGTGCAGCGACTGCAAGATGAGAAACTTCATCTGCCATTGTTTCTGAGCATGCTGGAAGGTTGTAATCTGCAAGGAAATAAAAACTGGATGAACTCCTGTGTAGTGTCGCTCTGTTTGTAGCTGAGGCCAGGCTGGTGGACCTGCTGGAGCAGCACCTTCATGGGGCTTTAAATGGAAGAATATTCAACAGATGTTTTTTTCTACATTAGAGATTCAGACGGTTCACACTGATCACATGGTTTCAGTGAGACTGGGAATATGGAAACAGGCAGGTTCTCAGGGCTTATGTTAACATACCGACACACACACACACACACACACACACTCAGGTAGGTAGGAGTCCACACTTTTGTTGTCCAGTGGATCCTGTACTTGATATAAATATTTATAGAACACAAAATATAAATGTTTTTATGGTATTAATCTGCTTTTTAGAAGTTTTTCACAATAAATCAGACAAAGGAGATCTGAGGATTTAAAGGGCAGCGGAGCCACAGGAGCAGAAGATTGCAGGTTCAAACCCCTCATCAGTAGGTTGCCCTGATGTACCCTTGAGCAAGGTATTGTCCCCGTCACTGCTCCCTGGGCGCTTTCATAGCTGCCCCCTGCTGCACGGTGTTTGCATGGGTTAAATGCAGAGGTGGTTCACTGTGTGCTGTGCTGTGACCTTGCAATGATGAGAATAGTCACTTTCACTTTGAAGCAATAATTTGTATAAGTTTTCTCTAAGAATTGGGTCCCACACACCCGAACACCATATTAAGAGTTCATCTCAGCTGAGTTTTTATTTAGTTTAGTTTTTAGTTTTAGTTTTAATACGTACTCTGCAAAGCTGTGACAATCAGTGAGTTTAAGATTTCAAGTGAAGAATTAATGATTTAAAAAACAAACGAATTTTCTACGCATTCACGACCCGCCGCATTAAGAGAAGAAATCAGAAAAACGAAACATTCGCAGGAGTTTTTCAGGCAGGAGAGCTGCAGTGAAACAAGAAGATAAAAGGATAAAATTCAGACAGTAATGTGAAGGTGTGATGAGGTTTTCACACCTGTAATGAGAGCTGGAATGAATTCATCACCTGGGCTGTAGGACACTTAGTGGTGTCGCCCTCTAGTGGCCACTTTAGACTTTGACATAGAAAATCTGCTGCTGTAGCCATTAAGAAGACTTTCAAATCCATATTTTTTCAGTGGTTCTATTTTACTGTATCTTCTTTCATACTGAAGCAAACATTATCATGTCAATTAAAATGGGAAAAATATAAGTTTTACTCTTTAACAGCTTCAAGGCTTTTGTTCCTGATCACTTTTGTAAAGATAAACAAATCATCAAATCACATCTTGGCCGATCGACAGCGTTTGAGATAAAGAGGAGAAGAGGGTGAGCTTGATAGTTGGAGAACTTTAAAGGATTATAAACCTGATTTGATTGAAGCAGTTTCCTCCGGGATCGATAAACCTTTTCTCATTTAAGAAAAAACCAAACACCATTTGCCGTCCATTTTTGCAAGCAAGCCACATTTCTCCACCCATCCCAACAGGCAGGGCATGTCTGCGCTCCGTCCCGTCCAACGTCCTCTTCCAACGACCGGTCCGCTGTACGTTCAGTGGGTCCAGTCCAGGTTGTCTGTTGCCCACCAGTACGACGCCACGCCGACTGTCGTCACCAGGCCCAGCGTAAGAACTGACTTCAGAACAGCGAGACACTGTGACGAACAGAGGCTTTGATCAAAGGCGAGCAGGCAGAGGTTTCTTTCTTAAACCCCGTCGAGCCCTGGTTAGTTTTAAAGCCTGTTTAGTAAATCTGGATGTGTCCTGGTCTCCAGTAATGGGGTGTGTAAACTGTGTTACATGGCTGGCAACTGGGACAGTGGTGGTCTAGTGTTTAGGGACTAGACTCTAGAACTGGGTGCTTGTGGGTTTGAATCCCAGACCAGTAGGTTGCTTTGAAGCCATTTCTGCATTTTTAAATGAAGTATTAAACTGACTGAATGAAATTGCTGTGATCGCACACATATGGTGGGCTGTACTACCTGCACCTGGGGGCAGTAATGGGGATGAGTGTTTTGCCCCCGAGGGCATTTCAGTTGTGTATGTAGGAGCGGGAAAGTCTTGTTCACCCCTTTTTAACCTCTTTAAACGAAACACCACAGGATGTCCAAATACGGTGTTGTTTTTTGTTACTGTGGAGATTCACAAGTTTAAGACGAGCTGGTTACAAACCTTGGACACAGATCGTCTCTTGATGGACAGCATTTGGGATAAAGAGGAAAAGAGGGTGAGTTCGACAGCTGGGGCACTATAAAGGATTAGATTTTTAGTTTGAAAGGACTTAAGAAGGCAGTTTTTGTTCTCTCACAGGGTTAAAAGTCCAGTGAGGACCACCGAGTCCTTTACCTTGTTCCTTTGGGGACGTGCAGACACTGCAGGGACAACAGGTCCCTGGTCATGCGATCGAAGCTTCGGCTTCTCGTGAAGGAAAGGCTTCACTTGCGGCTCGTCTTCTGACTCACTGTCGTACTGTAGTATACGATAAATACATACATATATATAAACACACATTTTATATACGTATTAAATAGTGTAATTGCAATTTAGATGTCAGCTTTATGCAATGATTTAGTATATCTCAAAAAAGTAGCTTGTGATCTGCCTGTAAAGGAATCCAATGGATTCCAATCTCTGGGTTGTGGCCCTCTTGTGGCTGAGGTGGTACTATCATAACTGACATTTTTAATTGCAGGATTAGTTCTCCAGATCTTCCTGAAGGACAGCGTTGTTGTCTCTCATTTACATTTATATTTACGGCATTTATCAGACGCTCTTCTCCAGAGTGTCCATGTCCTGATTACAGGGACAGTCCCCCCTGGAGACACTCAGGGTTCAGGGTCTCAGGGACTCAGTGGTGGTAGTGCTGGAGGTGGGATTCCAACCTCGGACCTCTTGATCCAGAGGTCCGTAGGCAAGAACCACCACTAGACGACCACCTCTCATTTTCAGTCCAGTCTCTGTACCTGAGCAGTCATACAAGTCTGGAGAAGTGTTCCTGAAGACGACTTGAATAAGGAAGCTGGACTAAGGGAGTTCTCACACTCACACTCTACCACAGATACCACAGGAAAGTTCTCTCTCACCTCGGGTTTCTTTGGAAGGACAGGTGTGTCCAAGTCTATGTCCAGTTCCTCTTCACTGCTGGAGGAAGAACTGATGCGCAGGTTACTGTTTAGAGTCTGATATTTAATATGCCTCACAGGGCTTTTCCCATTTACACAAACAAACATTTTAATGTAGTTATTTGCACAATCATTTCTAGGTTCTACTGGGTGCTGATTGGTTGTTTTTTGAACTGCGCAAGGCTGAATGGTTGACATTTTGACAGAGTGCTAATTGTTTGGCTTTTCGACTTCTGCGTCTTAATTGGTTAGCATTCTGCTGCTGAGATCTGTCTATCTACCTGTCTATCTGTCTAATCTTGTTTTTATTTATTTCTGGAAAAGAAAGTGATTTAATTGCAGGTAAACAACAAAAATGAACCTGATTTATTCATTAAACAAAAGATATCAACAAAAATGTGTTTCTAACTGAAGAGAAAGTTAGGACTAGTAATAGCTAGTGTCCCAGCTTTGGCTGAAATAACCACAGTGAGATGCTTCATCTACCAGTCTCTGAGATCGGTCTGAGGAACGTTTGATCCACTCCTCACTGCAGAATTCTTTAAGCTCTGAGATGTTTGAGGGGTTCTTCCTGTACAGCTCGTTTCATGTCACTCCACAGCATCTCAATAGGAATAAGATCTAGGCTTTGAGAGTCCAGGAAACACTTCTGAGTCCAGCCAGTCCTTGGAGTTGCTGGTATGTTTTGGGTCATTGTCGTGTTGCAGGGTCCAGTTCCACTTCAGCTTTAATGTTCTTACAGGTGCTCTCACATGTTCCTAAGGCAGCATCTGACAAATGGTAGAATTGATGGTGGATTCTATGATGGTGAGCTGGCCAGGTCCTGCTGCAGCAAAGCATCTCCAAACCATGACACTTCCACCTCCATGCTTCACAGTTGGTTATTTGAACCTCAAAGTATGAGGTTCTTTTCCTGAAATGCTGTATTTGGGTCATACTAGACATGTCCTCTGTTTTGGTGTCCAAATAATAAAATTTTAGACTCATCTGTCCAAAGCACATTATTCCAGAAGTTCTGGTCTTTTTCTACGTTCTCACTGGCAAACTTCAGTCTGGCCTTGATGTTTCTCTGAGAGAGTGAAGGTTCCTCCTTGCACTCCAACCATGAAGTTAAAGTTCGGTCTCTTTTTGATTGTAGAGGCACTTTCACATCAACAGTAGCAAGAGCCTGCTGGAGGTCCCGTGATTACATTTTAGAGTTTTTGGAGACTTCTTTTAGCATCTTGCAGTCTGCTCTTGGGGTGAACTTGCTTGGATGGCCAGACCTGGACATGTTGGCATTAGTTTTGGAAGTCACCCACTTAGACTATTTTCCAGATGGTGGAACGTCTATTACAAATTCTTCTGAGATCTTTTTAAATCCCTTACCAGACTTATAAGCTGCTACAATCTTATTTCTGAAGGCCTCAGAAGCTCTTTTGATCTCACCATGGTGTTCACTCTCACCTCAACAGTCAGGTGCACCAAACTAAATGTCTGAGGTTTAAAAGGACAAACCTTCAAAATGCTGAGTATTGTTTGGGAATAAAGGTGGGCGTGTCCTAATTTATTCCTCACCAGAAATCACATTTTTGTAGAATTACATTTTACAGAAGATTTAGGAAAGTCTTTTCTTCAGTATTAAGTTTAGTTATATTACTTGAATCTCCCAGTGTTGTTCAAACTGAGATTAAATATCCAGTAATGTCCAAGAACGTTACAAAAACACACAGGCTTTCATAACTTTTTCTTTTTTTAACAAGATTTCCTAACTTATTGACATGACGGTATATCATACAGTACTCCTATACAGTTTCATATTTTTCTTCCAAAGATCCATATGTGTAATGTGTTGTTGAGGGACAGTTCTCCAGATCTTCCTGAAGGACAGTGTTGTTGTCTCTCATTTTCAGTCCAGTCTCTGTACCTGAGCAGTTTCAGAAGCAATGTAGGATCATCTCCAGAGAGAACAAACATCCAAAGAAGAGCTTTGGGATGTCCTTCAAGAAGCCTGGAGAAGTGCTCCTGACTTAAAGGATGGAGCTGGTCTAAGAGAGTTGAGGCTGTGCTGAAGAATAGCGGTGGTGGTGGTGAATATGGACTTTAAAGCTGGTTAGAATGAAACTCTCTTTGTGTTCAGACTGGAGTTACATGTGTTTGTGCACAAATCACTGAACTACTATCTCACCTGTTGCACAACTCTAGCTGTGCAAATATATATATATATATATATATATATATATATGTGTGTGTGTGTGTGTATATATATATATAATTTAGGTGATTTGTTTCCATCATGAATACAAAACAAGCTGCTTATGATGAGTGAAGATGCTTACCTGTCAGATTCCTCTTCATACTTAGGATTCAGCTGAAAGGTAACCTTTTGGTTCCTGCCTGTGGATGAAGAAAAAGCAAAAGTAAGTAAAAAGTCAGGAATATACTTATATTTTGCATTAACCAGCAGCGCTCACCTGCTTTGTCCTCTGTCTCCATCTGGTCACCATAGAATCTGTAAAATGCCTCAATCCTTGTCTTCTCCTGCACCCAGTCCCTTCCATTCTCTTCCTCGTCTTCATCGCTGTCCTCCTCTTGGTTTTCTTTTACGCTGAGCAGCTCTTCTCCGGTTAAGTCCCAGTCATACTCGTCTAGGAGCAGGCTGTTTTCACTCATCAATGTTTCCGAGGACCAGAAAACGTCAGGGATTAGGCTGTTGGCATATTCCGTGACCCCTGAAAAGGTTTTATCTTCAGCTGATTTCATTCGGACTGATTCCAGGCTTGGGAATAACTCTGTGGACTCTTCATTGGAACAGGCATCTCCATGTAAGACAGATCTTGGAATTGTGACGTCTCTGTCCATCTCAGGATTACTTTCCTTGGTGTCTATGCTTATGTAGTCGATGTGATCGGCCATCCCCAAGTTTTCAGTAAAGCTGTTGCCCTTCTGTTCGATCTCATGTCCCTCAGGAAGGTTGATTCCATCTTGACTTGTGCTGTGGTCACTACTGATGTCACTATCATAGTCGGGTTGATCGTTACCAGTGCTGGTTTCCTTTTCATCCACCTCATTCCATCTGTCTTCCTCAGTGCTTTTATCATTTGTCAGAGGTTCCTGAAGGTCATCAACCTCCTCTGGTTCAACATCCAGAACCGTAGCCTTACCATCACTGTCCCTGATAGTAGGCGCCATTTGTTCCTCTTGCAGGGACAAAATCTCTGTGCACACTCTTTGGTCCATGAGGGCACATGGATCTTCTCCAACACACTCTTCAGTTTCACTCTGAGATAAATCGGAAGGATATTCTGCAAGGCTTTCCTCTATCTGTTCTTGGTCCTCCTCCGTGAACTCTCTCAGTTCATCTCTGTCACAATACTCCAGGGACACACTTGGCTTCATGGCAGGTTCTTCTGCCATGCCATCAGAATCACCCTGAGATGATTCCTCTCTTCTGCCATGGTTCTCTGGCTCTTCTTCATCTGAAGACTCCTCTTCTGGTGCTTCTTCTTCTGACATTTCTTCCATTGGTTGCTGATATTCTGAGCTGGATGTTTCTGGACCCTCAACAGAACTTAAGGAAAGCTGAATCATGTCCTCCATTTCTTCCTCCATTTCTTCATCCCTTTGCATGCTTTCCTCCATGGTACTCTCAGCTAACATCTGGTGCATCTCAGGCGCATCATAACTCATTTGCTTAGGCAGCTCAGTCTTTATATGGGAACTTTCTTCATTCTCTTCTGGCTCACATACAGCCAGCGAACCCTGATCAGATGCGGTCCAGAATTTGCTGACGTCTTTCAGATCGATATCCTCAGCCATGAGGACCTGTGCCTGAGTTTGTGGGTCTTCCTCGAACTGTAGATGTTCATCAAAGTCTATCTCAACTTCTAAACATACGGGAAACTGTGTTACGTTCAGGTTTCGTGGGAGGTTACGCTAGAAAGCTCATTCAAGGGGCATTTCTCTTACCTGAAAAGGCATCCTTTAGCAAATCCGCAATGTTTTGTTCCATCTTCTTGATTAAAAGCTGCGGGTGGTTTCAGAAAGGCTTTTTGATCACATCTGAAAATGATATGAACTGCTTGATGGTGAAAAAAAAAAGAGCGGGTATGGCGCTTACCTCTTTGTCTCAAAGTCACTTCCTGTCAAAATCAAGCCATGAAAGAGTGAATCGTTGCTCTGCATGTGCTGGAAAGTTAAAGAACTTGAAATGCTCGTGGAGTCTGCAGGAAAGCTGTGGACTAGATGGAAATTTGAACAGTGAAGTAAAGTCCCCTCAGAAGAGAAATCAGCTGTAAATGTTCCTGTTTTGCTCTCGTTGCCTCTGCAGCGGAGCAGAAATAGAGCTGTGGTTTCAGACACTCACAGCTGAGTCCCCCTGAAAAGGTACATCCTTCAGCAGAAACGCCTGTATTTACACCCCGAGCGATGGTGTAGCTTGGTGGAGGTGGTGCAACACCTCCTGTCAACTCAAACATAATCCTGAGTACATTGAGTAACATCCAGCACTGCACACACTGTTTCAGGCACCTGAGAAAAAGGAGGTTCTTTATTGGTGAAGCCTTTATTTACTCTGAAAAACACAAACAATAATAAGCACAAAAACACAGGTCTGTGAGTATTGAATGACCTATAAGGTTTCTTGCAGGGAGGAGTTTTTTATTCACATTTTATGTTCTAGATATTTTGCTACCTGTTTAGGTTCCACACTGAGCTGAATCAAGCTTAAAGTGAAAATGAAGTGAAAGTGTCTATCAGTCGTTGCGAACGCAATGAACCACAACCAAACATATCCTCTGTATTTAACACACACACACACACACACACACACACCGTCCAGCAGGGGGCAGACACATCCGGAACCCAGGGAGCGGTACCTTGATCAAGGGTACCTCAGGGTAACCTACTGGTCTGGGATTCAAACCTACAACCTTCTGGTCCCAGGGCTTCATCCCTAAACACCAGACCACCACTGGCCCAAAAAGTGTCCTTCAAGCCGGATTGTACATAAACCATGTTTATACCCGTTTCCTCTTTAATTCTGCTCGTTTACGTTCTACACATATTTATTTCACTGTGCACGTTAATATAATGTTTATAACACTTAATATACTGTAACATGCAGCTTCACTCTATCATTTTTGCTAATCTAATCTAATCTAATCTTAGTTCCTGTAGGAACCCATGTGTTTTGACTTTCAGGTATTAAACTGTGCAGTACATTCTTCTTCTATTATTTGTATTTTTATTTTTATTTTTATTTTTATCTCCAGTAATCCTCTGGGCTCTGAGCCCATTTCTTCTACCTACTCTATTATTTGGGGAGCATGCCCTAAGAGTTTAGATTTATAAACAGGAGAATTTGATAGGGGCAGCGGTGGCCTAGTGGTTAGGGAGTTGCCCCGCATTGGAAGATTGTGGGTTTGATTCCCTCACAAGTAGGTTGCCCTGAGGTACCCCTGAGCAAGGTACCGTCCCCGTCACTGCTCCCTGGGCGCTTTCAACCGGCGCTGCACAGTGTTTGTGTGCATGGGTTCAATACAGAGGTCCAATTTCGTTGTGGTTCACGCTTGCTGTGTTGTGACCTCGCAATGACAAGGGTCGTCACTTTCACTTTTCAACACCCAAACAGAAACAGAGCCTCTGATTGGTTGACTCGACCAAAGGCATCATGAAAATTTCTTAACAGCAAGTGAAATTGTCTCTGACCTGGAAAATAGGATTAATAATCTTAAAAGAAATTCAGTGTTGGGTTTGTCATTATGAGTTTAGTCTCCAAAGAGGACAGTGCAGCTCAAGTGTGGATTATAAAACTTCAGAAAGGGGAACGATCAAAAAGAGCCTTTATTTGGACAGCACAGCGCTCCCTACTGGGCGAAAAGTACATGTGTGTACCAGATATTATATGTTAATTCAAATAATTTAATGGTTTATATAATCCATGCACAGGATATTGTTCCTGGGATAGCTACAGTTATATGCATATTTTTTAGAATCAGGACAAAAAAAATGATCAAGTTTTAACTTTAAGGACTAAATTATGGCCAAAAAGTGGAATCACTCAGAATAAATATTGTAAACGGCTCCGGAGAGTGGGCTTCAGTAGTGCTTTGGTTCTAATACAGCTCAATAAAATGATCAAGATCTGTATAATCATCAATATTAGCAGAGAAAAATGTCATTTATTTTATTTAAAAGTGATCATAACATTTGAAGCAGATGGTCGACCTCTGTTATACCGCAGGCTAAGAGCAGGTCCTGGGCTCCTCCAGAATCAGAGCTCATGATGGAAGAGGTGATGGTTTGGCTTCAGGTCAACTTCTACCGGATAGTGATCACTGACCTCCAGAGCCTAAAAGAACACATCAGGAGCAGGTTTTCACTTTTATGTGCAAAAATCAGTCACTGACTGTAGCTAGTAAACCTTCCAGCACCTCCTGCTCAGATAACCGGAACTCCTTTTTGAAGTTGAAGGGATGAGCAGATCCCGATGCAATCCCGGACATCAGCTCTCTGCCGTGTACAATTATCCTGGAGGATGATATTACATTGTTAATCCTCACATTTCTTTAGTTGTGTCATCGCATTTTGATATTTTGATCGATAAAATCAGATTTTCAAACACAACTCATTCTCTAGTTTTTATTTCAGCTTTATTAGGAGCTCGGGGTCTTCAGTGGTTCTCCCCATGAACATCTAAAAAGCATCTATCTCTGTCCTACATGGTGGCCACTGATTCTGTCCTCTTGAAAAAGTCTCAGACTGATAAAAGTAGAAGTACTGATTCCATTCCATTACTTCACTCAAGTGAAAAAGTTCAGGAATGTACTGAGAGCGTAAAGTAAAAGTGCAGGAATGTACTGAGAGCGTAAAGTAAAAAGTTCTGGAATGTCCTGAGAGTATAAAGTAAAAGTACAGGAATGTCCTGAGAGTATAAAGTAAAAGTACAGGAATGTACTGAGAGTGTAAAGTACAGGAATGTACTGAGAGTGTAAAGTAAAAGTACAGGAATGTACTGAGAGTGTAAAGTAAAAGTACAGGAATGTACTGAGAGTGTAAAGTAAAAGTACAGGAGTGTACTGAGAGTGTAGAGTGAGACGTGTCTCCTCTGAAGGACGTCTGGAGTGTCTGTCTGTGCTGAAAGTGAACTGAATCTCACTCCATATTAATAGAATTAAAGACTATTAAAGCCTCGAACTTCAACTCCAATAAAAACAATCTACTGAAAATAATCCACATGAACTTCACCGCTTCACTTTCATCACCGTCTCTACTAGTCCAGATGTGCTTGAGACAGTTGGAGGTACAAAGCTCAGTAATTGACTTCTAGTGTCTTGGAGCTCCAGCTCTAAAGTTAAGAAGATATGTGTCCAAACACTTATTGGTTCAGTGGAGGACAGTGAGTTTTTGCCCAGATGTTATTGTCAATGTTTATTTATGGTGGAGGAAACCCGCCTAGTCCCAGAGATCCTAATATGAGAAGGAATATCCGAGGTGTAAGTCTCCGACCTGTCGTAGGCACAGTTTGTTTTGTCTCGAACCGTGGTGTCCTGCTCGTCTGTAATCAACCAGCGGAAGTTTGGGTCGTTCCTCAGTTTGAGGTTCTTTAATCCTTTAATGGTCACATAACCACAATCAGCATTCAGATCACCCAGCAGCATCACGTTCTAGACAGGAGAAAAACAAAGAACGCTCAAAAAGAATCTGAACATAAAAATACAGAGGAAAAAAAATAGAACAATTGTGGCTGACCTCTGTTCTCCATTTCTTCTTTATAGCTTGGAAGACACCAAAAAGTTCTTCCATCTCTTTCATGGCTTTTGTAGGACATGTATGATGAGCAATGATGACAAAGTTTTTCACAACTGAAAAGAAGGAGCCGATGAAAAAGCAGGGAAGTAATGAAACAAACCATCCTACAGTATAGCATCTTTACAAGAAGAATGAAAATCCACCCATTTCTCAAAATTCAGGCCTAATGAAGTGGTGAAGATAGAGAGAGACAGAGGATAGACAGAGAGGGTCTGGCGTGAGTCAGAACTGTCCCCAGTGTCAGTGAATGGAACTGGATGTCCGAATGTCCCTCATAGTAATAAACTGGTGGTGGAGACGTTGTCTGATGATCTTTCATGTCTGATGTCTGAGACGTTGTTTTAATTGGGGAAGGTTTTGGACTAAAACTGAACCCGTTCATGGTGGAGGGACAAAGAAAAGTGATTTTGGACTGTTTTACCATCACTGTCCCATAGAGACACTCAGAGACACATGAAAAAAGGGACAGTTTTATATTTTTACACTCTCAGTACATTCCTGTACTTTTACTTTAAACTCTCAGTACATTCCTGTACTTTTACTTTCCTGTACTTCTCCACTTGTTCTGAGTAAAGTGGTGTAATCTGTACTTGTAGTACTTCTTGTATCAGAGTCTTTAAACTCAGGTATCTGTACTTTTAGTGGGTGGACTTTCATCAGTTCTAGAGAAAAACTGTGAGCATAGTTACGATTTTGATGAAACACAGTTCTGGTCAACAGATTTGACCATTTAAATCCTTTACTGGGAAACAAATGGACTTTAAAATTGTACAGCCTTTTTTATCCTGACTTAGTTTAAAACATCATTGGGCCTGTAAGTGTTAATAATGTGCCTGAAGATTCCTAAAATAAGTTCATTTAGGTGTAACATGATGTAAAGTCATATCAAACAAAATAAAATAATGTAAAACACACACACACACACACACACACACACACACACACTAACGGCACTTTCTTTTGTTCTAGTCGCAGGTTAATAAGTTTGTTGCTTGGTTGTAACAGTTAATCAGCAGCTGTTGATCTGAGCTGGTCACTAATATGAAGATCAAATGTGGAACCCTCGAATGAAAAAAGAGAAAAATCTGCTCTTACGCGTGGTGGGTGAGTAGACGCGAATGATGAAGGGCTCTCTGGCGAAAGCGTCCGTGTCCTTCGGCTCCTGCTGCTTCTCTTCAGGGTAATAGAAATGATCCTCCACCTGCAGGGTGTCTTCCCTGAGACAACAGAGTACAAACTCAACAAAACATCCTGGTAAAAGCTCTCGCCTGAAGCATCTGCAGGGTTTTTTGGAGGACCACCTTAGGTAACCCTGAGTAAGGTACTGTCCCCGCCACTGCTCCCTGGGTGCTGGATATGTCTGCCTCCTTCTGGATGGTGTGTGTGTGTGTGTGTTAAATACAGGGTGTATTGGGTTGTGGTTCACTGTCTGCTGTGTGTTCACAATGACAGTCAGTTTCACTTTCCCTCTGACCTCAGGGACCCCCTGCTCTACACATCCTCCTGAACTGGGCACATACCTGTAAATGTAGACGTACTGCTCTTTGTAGCTCTTCCTTCCCAGCCGCTTGCTCTCTAGATGAGTGTACACGTGAGATTTGTCCCACCTGTTGTTGCGATAAAGATTCATGAAATTGTCGACAGCTTTAAAGAAGAGACGCTCTGCACTCTGTCAGCGTACCTGTTCAGGGTCTTCAGCAGCGCAGGGATGGCTCGTCCTTTGGAGTCTCGCACCTCCTGAATCAAACTTAGATCACATCGGGAAATGATCTGAAAGTTCACTTGGCTTTAATCATTAAGATCATTTAATCACATGATCATATTAACACCACTTGTTCACACAGATCTGTTAAATCCTCCAGCTCCACAGTAACGGGAGGAGGAGAAGAGAGGAGAAGAAGAGAGTGCAGGCAGGGTGGAAAGGGTGAAGAAGAGAGGCAAGAGTGTTCTGTGACAGTTGGGTACCAGCAGCAGTGAAAGGGAAGGTTTACAGGATGGTAGTGAGACCAGCTATGTTATACAGGTTGGAGACAGTAGTGAGACAACCTAGGTTATATGGGTTGAAGATGGTAGAAAGTCCAGCTTTATGACATGGTTTGGAGACAGTCATGAGACCAGCTCATTATAAGAGTTGGAGACAGTAGTGAGACAAGCTAAGTTATATGGATTGAAGACGGTAGTGAGACCAGCTATGTTACAAGGGTTGGAGACAGTATTGAGACCAGCTATGTTATACAGGTTGGAGATGGTGATGAAAAGACAGGTTGTGGCACTGGAGGTGTTAAAGATGCTGAGATTTGCGTCGGCATAGCTGTAGATGGACAGGATTAGGGACGAATATATTAGAGGAACAGCTTAGGATGGACGGTTTGGAGACAAATTGAGAGACGTGAGACTGTGTTGGTTTGGACGTGTCCAGAGGAGAGACAAAGAGTATATCAGGAGAAGGATGTTGAGGATGGAGCTGCCAGGAAAGAGAAGAGGAAGGACAAAGAGGAGGATTATGGATGTGATGAGAGAGGACATACTGGGGGACGGTATGAAAGAGGACCATGCAGAGAACAGGAAGACATGGAGATGGACAATCCACTGTGGGATAGCCGGAGAAAGAAGAGGAAGAATTTGTATATTCCTGATGATTTTACCTTGACCAGAATATTCATAACTTTTTTGTTGTTGGCCTTCGCGTCCCCGAAGCTCTGGACGTTAAAGCCACATATTTTGAGGGAGAGCGTAGTGGATAAGCAGCAAATTCCCACAAAACACAGCAGCAAAGTAGCCCGTTTCATTTTTACGGCACCTAGACGGAAGAAAGACCAGTTAAACGGCTTCTGCTGAGTAATCAGGTGCTCCTACCAGCAGAGTGAGTTCTGTGTAACCACTGCGTCGTGGTGTTGCACTTCCAGGTTTATTTCATGATGAAGAAAACTGCAGCCAATAATGGCAAAAAAGACAAATTAGAAGAAAAGTGAGGACCTACCCCGAACCACTGACCTCCAGATAATGTGGTGCTCGTCCCATGGACACCATGTCTTTAATGGGCTCTGGTTGTCTTTAGATCACACAGGAAATATGGTGAAAGGCAGAGAGGCCTGTGGGAGGGGCAAAGTGTGTGTGTGTGTGTGTGTGTGTGTGTGTGTGTGTGTGTGTGTGTGCCTTTTAAAATGAGCTGTGTCAGTCGTCCACCACAGTGCAGGTCACTCTGGAAGGCCTGCAGTGACATAAAGGCCTTTCAAAACCACATTGTCTCGTCTTTCTCTACTTTCAAAAACAAACCTAAACTTTTTTTGCACTTTTAACTGCAATGAAACAAAGGAATGAATGAAAACCTTGATATCTGAGCCCAAATTAGTAAATAATCAGTAAATAATTATATATATATAACTGCAAATAAATAAATTCACAATTATTGTGAATATCAGTTGCGTTATTCATGGAGGAAATGCACAGTAAACACTTATTATTAGCTAATTATTGATCCTGAAGTCATTGAAAGTTACACTATTCTGTGTATGTTTGACAATATCTCACTGTTATGGGTTCTAGATATGGGTTCTAGTATCAGGTGAGCTAATAAGAGGTTAATAATCAGTAATAATCCCCAATTTGCATTTCAGACTGTTCTGTTTTGATCACGAAATAATGTAAAAAATCTCCAGAAATGAACAAGTTTGCATCTTGTCACATTTTTTTAACAAAACCTTGTATCTCCACTTTTGTCATTTTCTTTAATGAATTGACGAAGGGGAATGGTCCAGAATGACTCCAAAGAAACTCATTTGGAACTCCTATTAACTCCCATTATTACGTTTAGAAACTTTAAAAAAGTATCTCCTAAAAAAGATTTTTGAGATAAGAGGTTTTGTTTACTCTGACACTATCTGGATCCCACAGGAATCAAATGCTGATAATTAAGCACTAGGAATGAATAAATATTTCACTTATGTTAAATATTTACTTTAGGCTAAATAATGAAGTTTTACTGTTAATGGTTAATTATTGAAATTCATCAATTGGTGATTTATAATTGATAATTAGTGATTTGTGCCATAAAAGACTTCTGGTTGTGAATAAAGGTCATAATAAATTAAATCTTCTCTAAATTAAATGCAGAGTGAAGTGTCTGACTTTAACTAATCACCATCATGTGTTACTTAATTAATTATAAATCATTTAGATAATCGTTTAACCCAGACACTAGGGATTCACAAGCCAATGTATTTCTTCATGCTGGTCCCAGTACCCATTTATCTGGTACTGGGACCAGCATGAAGAAATACACTGGCTTGTAAATGGGGAGGGTTGCGTCAGGAAGGGCATCCGGTGTTAAAATTTGTCAAATCAATATGCGGACAACGATACAGAATTCCAAACCGGATCAGTCGAGGCCCGGGTTCACAACGACCGCCACCAGTTCTGTTAGACTACAGGGTGCTGGTGGACACTGGACTACTGTTGGACAAAGGAGAAGAAGAAGAGGAGGAGGAAAAGGAGGAAGGCATGTCCGGAGGGAGCGGGAGAGAAGGAAGTGGAGGAGAGTGGAAGTGAGAGGAGGAACTCGGAATGTTGGCAGCAGGACTGGTGAAGGTAGAGAATGAGCTGATATGATGGAGAGAAGAAAGGTTGATCTTCTGTGAGTGAGAGACTAGATGGAAGGGTAGTGAGAGCAGGTGAACTGGAGGAGGGTTTAAACTGTTCTACCATGGTGTGGATAGAAGGAGGAATGGAGTAGGTGTTATCCTGAAGGAAGAGTATGTGGAGAGTGTTTTGGAAGTGAAGAGGGTGTCAGGGAGGGTGATGAGTTTGAAGCTGGAAGTTGAAGGTGTGATAATGAATGTTGTTAGTGCTTCTGCTCCACAAGTTGGTTGTGAGATGAAAGAGAAGGAAAAATTCTGGAGTGAGTTAGATGAAGTGATAGAGAGTGTACCCAGGGGAGAGAGAGTGATGATTGGTGCAGATTTTAATGGTCATGTTGGTGAAGGAACAGAGGTGATGAGGAGGTGATGGGTAGGCATGGTGTCAAGGAGAGGAATGCTGAAGGTCAGATGGTTGTAGATTTTGCGAAAGGATGGAAATGGCTGTAGTTAATACTTATTTGAAGAAGAGGGAGGAGCACAGGGTGACGTATAAGAGTGGAGGAAGATGCTCATTATATCCTTTGCAGGAGGTTCAGTCTGAAGGAGACTGGAGACTGTAAAGTGGAGACGAAGTCTTCCGGTACTGATCTTCAAGATTAAGGGTGATGAACAGAGCTGTAGTAACTATAGAGAGATAAAGATGATCAGACACAGCATGAAGTTCTGGGAAAGAGTCGTGGAAGCAGGTTAAGAAAAGAGCTGATGATCAGTGAACAGCAGTGTGGTTTCATGCCGAGAAAGAGCTCGACGTCTTGGAGACAAAGTTAGAGAAGTGAGGTTGTGTTGGTCTGGACGTGTCCAGAGGAGAGACGAGGATTATATCGGGAGGAGGATGTTGAAGATGGAGCTGCCAGGAAAGAGGAGAAGAGGAAGGACGAAGAGGAGGTTTATGGACGTGGTGAGAGAGGACACGCAGGGGGTCGGTTTGAAGCAAGAAGATGCAGAGGACAGGAAGAAATGGAGATGGTTGATCCGCTGTGGCGACCCCTAAACGGGAGCAGCCGAAAGAAAAAGCAGAAGAATTTAGTTAATCGTTTAAATGTCATGCTAAGGTTTTTTTCGGTCTGAAGAAATTTACAGCATCGTGTAAAAACCTGATTTACTCTGAAAAAATACTAATTGTTCTCAAGATCGACTTACGCTAATAATAGAGTTTAAAACACAGAAAATCCCTCTTTACTGGATTAATAAATTGATTAATAATATTTAGCTTATTTAACTTTTTTGTGATCTACAGCACTGTGCAACAGAACGCTTTCAGAAATATCAATAATGATTGTTTATTTTGATCAATGTACAAAATGCAAAGTGAGGAACAAAAGAAAAATCTAAATCAGATCAATATCTGGTGTTTCTACCTTTTACCTTCAGAGCAGCATCAGTTCTTCTGGCCCCACAGAGCCCTGATCTCCACATCATCCAGTGTGTCTGGATCACATGAAGAGACAGAAGGATGTGAGGAGCTACATCCACAGAAGATCTGTGCTCAGTTCTCCAAGATGTTCGGAACGACCGACCGGCCGGGTTCCTTCAGAAACTGTGTGAGAGTGTACCTAGAAGAACTGATGCTGTTTTGAAGGTAAAGGGTGGTCACACCAAATATTGATCTGATTTAGATTCTCTTTTGTTCCTTCACTGCATTTTGTTGATTGATGAGAATAAATGATCAACACTTCCATTTCTGAAAGCGTTCTGTTTACAGCGTTTCCACACCTGCCTAAAACTTTTGCACAGTGCTGTATATTATATATATATATCCCTGTTGTGAAACTTATCTTGTTTTTATCGGGTATTCCCAAACCGAAAGTCATTTAATGAGAATTTAATTTGTACATTTTTCAGAACTGCTTTAGTTTGCTTTGCACTAATTCCTCTATAAAAATGAATATTATTATAAAACAGTGCAGATATTTCAACATAGATCTTTTAAAATAAATCATGAAAATGGTCTTGAATGAAACACTTTCTAAGCATCATTTTGAAATAATTTAAAACATACCGGTTCACTACTTATATCATTCTAGGCTTACATTTATGAATAATGAATGCTTAAAAAGAAAATGAAAAATGAAAGTGGGTTTATTCTGAGACATAAAAAGTTACAAATAAAGATAAAAAACAACCACAGAGAGTAAACCTTGTTTGATCTTTTGCTGCTTTTGAAACATATAAAGAGCCCGTATCTCTCCTTTCAGAGCACCTTTTGTGTAGTTTTACGACCCAAAAATTGTAGCAAATAATTTTTTGATGAATCTTAAAATA
Source organism: Hepsetus odoe (assembly GCA_017165825.1). Lineage (NCBI taxonomy): Eukaryota > Metazoa > Chordata > Actinopteri > Characiformes > Hepsetidae > Hepsetus > Hepsetus odoe. The sequence continues at coordinate 29,049,825 of CM029373.1, read as the reverse complement.
ACAGGCTGCTTCTGTTACCTATTAAGATGGCTCCTTTTAATGTTGGTTGTAAGTGGGCGGGGCTAAACAGGGAATATGTGGCCTTTTGTGACGTTCCCTTGGGTGCTACTCTTCTAAAAGAAACATGTTTGTCGTCAGATGGGCCCTTTAAAGACAGAAGTGAGACGGACTCTCACACCATTAAATGGCCCGTTTCTGAATAAATACATGACATTTATGACAATAAATATCAATCTAGATGTCTCGCTCGCTCTCCGTCTCCATCAGATGGGTCTGAAGCAGGACGTTTCTTGTGCAGAGGCTGCCTGCATCAAAAAGTCCTCCACTTTGTCTTCAACCTCCGAGTAGAAGTCCCAGAACTGATCTCTGATTGGAGGATGGTAGATCCATACAGCCGCCATCACCACAGCCAGCGTCAGCAGGAAGAGCACAGTCAGACAGATAAAGGAGCCACAGCAGCCTCTCTGAGACAGAGACAGAGACAGACAGAGACAGAGACAGACAGAGACAGACAGAGACAGATAGAGACGGTCTGTGAGATAACTCACTAATAATATTGATATTAACAATAATATGATGAATCATCCAGTCAGGGTCCATATTCCACTTTATTACCCCCCCCCAGCCCACTGAGTTCCCCTCGCTCATGTGAACCCCTGTGCATAAGTATTCACCCCCAGTCAACCCTTCATTTAAACTGGGAAGTGAATCGAATGAGCAGAATTAAGCTGAAGTAGAGAAGCAGTAATAAAGCAGGTCTTGGAATAAAAATAACAATAAAAATTAAACTAGAATGACTTTTAAAAAGAAACTCTGGTTTAAACCTTCCAGGAGGAATGAAAAAGGTATTTTAATACAGAATTTGTTTTAATCTCTGAATTTAATATATTTTAAAACCTCTGAGATTTTCAGAAAGACCTTGCAGAATTTTATTTTACCTTCGTCTGATAGAAATTAAGATCATTTGTTTTATTTAAAAGTGCTAAATAAATAAATAAATAAATAAATAGGTTCCAGGATGTGCATTTTTTCACTCCAAGAAAATAATTTTAAAAGCAACTGTAACCCTAATTCAACATAAACACAAACACAGGCCTTTTAACACACAGGGGGCAGCGGTGGCCTAGTGGTTAGGGAGTTGGCCCCTCATTGGAAGATTGTGGGTTGCCCTGAGGTACCCCTGAGCAAGGTACCGTCCCCGTCACTGCTCCCCAGGCCCTTTCAATAGCTGCCCACTGCTGCACGGTGTTTGTGTGCATGGGTTAAAAGCAGAGGTCCAATTTCGTTGTGGTTCACGCTTGCTGTGCTGTGACCTCGCAATGACGAGGGTTGTCGCTTTCACTTTCACTTTAAAAACGTATGCAATTCATTTTATTAAAAGCCCACTGAAGAAACTGTGTGTTCATCATTTGCTCATTAATTAATAATTAAATTAATTGATTAATTGTGACTTTTCTTGTCATTGTGAGAACACACAGTGAACCACAACGAAACTGGACCTCTGCATTTAACCCACATACACACCGTGCAGCAGGGGGCAGCTATGAAAGCGCGCAGGGAGCAGTGACCGGGACGGTACCTTGCTCAAGGGTACCTCAGGGCAACCTACTGGTGAGGGAATCGAACCCACAATCTTCCGATCCTGTGGCCGACTCCTTAAACTCTAGACCATCCCTGCCTATATTCATGAATAAAATACAGCCGTTTTTAATTTTTCCCTCCAGTGTTCAGGTGTTCCTTACCTGGGTTCTGTTCTTGCGAGCGCTCAGTGTGTTCAGTTCCTCGCGACACTGACTCAGGCGTCTCTGGTAGCTGTAGCACTCCTGTTCCAGGGTCTCCAGCTCAGCCTTCAGCTCCACACACTGCCATGACGCCCAGGTTACCAAGACAACACAATTAGAATTCTAATTAGAAACCTTTATTGCCATTTATTGCCACAGTTCAGAGTAACGAGTAGCGAGTGTGGAAAAGAGGAGAAGAAGAAAGTGCAGGCAGGTAGGAATGGGTGGAGAAGAGTGACAGGAGTGATCTGTGACAGACGGTGATCTGTAAGAGTGAAAGGGAAGATTTACAGGACAGAAGTGAGACCAGCAGTGTTATACAGGCAGGAGATGTTAGTGAGAACAACTATGTGATACGGGTTGGAGACTGTAGCGAGAACAGCTGCGTAATATGGGTTGGTGAGAGAGTACATGCAGGAGGACGGTGTAAAAGAGGAAGATGCAGAAGACAGGAAGACATGGAGACTAGGTTAGGGTTAGTGGAGGCTCCTAACGGGAGCAGCTGAGAGAGGAATAAGAAGAAGCTGTACCTCCTTCTCCTTCAGGCTAAGTCTGAGTTCTGTCTGACGGAGTTTTTCTGCTAAACTGGTATCTGTCCTCAGAAGATGGTCCAACACTTGCTCCTGCTTGTGCACTTTCGAGACGTTATTCCGTGGTCCGTGATATTCATCTGAGGACACCAAACACAATCACCTGTCAGCACCGAGGGGTTGCAGTATGGACGAACATGAACACTTTTCACATAAAAAAAATGGTTGTTTTAAAAGTAAATACCTGAAGGGGACCATGCAGCTTTATTTCATAAATATAACACAAAACTGAATTCTACACAATAATATCACATGATATTTTCAAATACAGCACTGTGCAAAAGTTTTAGCAGGTGTGAAAAAATGCTGTAAACAGAACGCTTTCAGAAATATCAATAATGATCGTTTATTTTGATCAATTTACAAAATGCAAAGTGAGCGAACAAAAGAAAAATCTAAATCAGATCAATATCTGGTGTTTCTACCTTTTACCTTCAGAGCAGCATCAGTTCTTCTGGCCCCACAGAGCCCTGATCTCCACATCATCCAGTGTGTCTGGATCACATGAAGAGACAGAAGGATGTGAGGAGCTACATCCACAGAAGATCTGTGCTCAGTTCTCCAAGATGTTCGGAACGACCGACCGGCCGAGTTCCTTCAGAAACCGTGTGCGAGTGTACCTAGAAGAACTGATGCTGTTTTGAAGGCAAAGGGTGGTCACACCGAATACTGATCTGATTTAGATTCTCTTTTGTTCATTCACTGCATTTTGTTGATTGATGAGAATAAATGATCAACACTTCCATTTCTGAAAGCGTTCTTTCACACCTGCCTATAACTTTTGCACAGTGCTGTAGATGCCTGAAACACAGAGCTGTAGTAACTATAGAGGGATAAAGTTGATCAGACACAGCATGAAGTTCTGGGAAAGAGTCGTGGAAGCTGGTTAAGAAAAGAGGTGAAGATCAGTGAAAGCTGATTTGGGAAAGCTGTGGATTAGACCAAAATATAACTTTTTGGTTGTAAGGTGAAGCTGCAGACACTGCATTCCATCATAAGAACCTTGTCCTGTGAAACATGGTGGTGGTAGTACAGCCATCTTTGATGGATGAATTCATTTGGAATGATACAGTTAGCACTAAATGGAAAATATCAGGACTGAACCGAATCTCAAAAGAAAGTAGGTCATGTAGAAAATCAACAACACAAGTGGTTACAGGAGAGCAAATGTAACGTTTTGGAATCACTGAGTCAGAGTCCTGAGGTTAACGTTGTGAAAGGAGCTGAAGTGAACAGTTCATGTGGAAATATTTGCAGTTATAACTGCACAAGGAGGTCACAGCAGATTCTGAAAGCAAGGGTTGCATCCCACAGATCTGAAATTTTGGAGCTACGAGAGTCAGTGCAGGAGATTATGAATGTAAAAACCTGCAGGTGTACCTTCAAGCAGTTCTAGCTCATCCCTCAGCCTTTGGTTGTCCTGTTCTAGGAGAGAGATGTTGTAACATAACTTCACGCCGTTCTGCTGCAGAACCTCACACTCCTCCCTCAGCGACGACTCCTGCTCTCTGGAATGCTGCACCGCAAACAACACATTCATCAGTAAACACAGGAAAACACGATTTGCATCATTAGCCCAAATTTTCTTTCTCCAGTTTAGTAATGTCCTATTTTCATTTCCTCCTAAACACTAACGCTCATTAGCCAGGCCCCTCCCCCCAGTTGCAAAAGACTCCAAGATACTCAAACTCTTCCACAAGAGGTCATGGCTCCTAACTCAAACAGAGCACATCAACTTTATTCCAGTGTGGCATCTTCATCCAGGTCCTGAAAAGGTGACATTTTAAGTTCTGGAATCTGTTCAGCTAAATTCACATTCACAGTTATTGCTAGCAGACTTCAAGCAGTCAGACTTTCCATCTAGGCCCCATGATCAGAAGGTTGTGGGTTTGAGCCCTGGACCACACCCTGAGCTTCCCTTGATCAAGGGGCTATCCCCAATACTGCACTGGATGTGTTTGGGTAAAATAAAGACACAGTTCCCCTTCATTATTCCTTCTTTCTCACCTCCAGTTTATTCTGTAGCTGAAGGAGCTGTTCAGTGGACAGGTCCTGACTCTTCCTGAGCTGACTGGAGCTCTCCCTCAGCTCCTCACACAGAGCTTTCCACCTCACCGACTCGCCCTGGGCTGCCTGGAGTGCCTCCTGGTGGTCAAGAGAGATCGCAAGTTGGAAAATCCCAGCTTCAGTGCGACACGCATTAAAACATCCATTGATGGAGTTCAATAGGTGGGGTTTCTATTTGTCCTATGAATCCACAGCTGCTTCTTACCTGCAGGTTCTGCATTTTGCTTTGGTTCTCTGCGTTCTCCTCTGTCGCTCGCCGGATGGCTTCCAAGGCCTTCTGCTCATACTCTTCCTTCTGTTTCTCCAGCTCCAGTACCACTTTCTTTACTCCATCATGGGGAACCCTCTAAGGGAGACATCATAAATACATTACTTCATTTTCAGAAGGCCTGAATTACATTATAAATTCTTTTTTGGTTCATTTTTATTTCATAGGACCCAGCAGTAGCTCTCTATTCCTCCTTCAGTAGAAGTACAGATACTTCAGTAAAAGAAGAACTATTTCCTTGTCTTACAGGAAGTAAGAATGTACTCAGACTAGAAAAGTAAAAAGTAAATTAATTTACCAAGAGTATCAAGTAAAACGTGCTGAGAGTATAAAGTAAAAAGTACAAGAATGTACTGAGAGTATAAAGTAAAACGTACAGGGATGTACTGAGAGTAAAAAAGTAAAAAGTAAATGAATGTACCAAGAGTGTAAAGTAAAAAGTACAGGAATGTACTGAGAGTGTAAAGTAAAAAGTACAAGAATGTACTAAAAGTAAAAAAGTAAAAAGTACAGGAATGTCCTGAGAGTACAAAGTAAAAAGTACAGGAATGTACTCAGATTAAAAAAGTAAAAAGTAAATGAATGTACTGAGAGTATAAAGTAAAAAGTTCAGGAATGTACTGAGAGTGTAAAGTAAAAGGTACAAGAATGTACTGAGAGTATAAAGTAAAAAGTACAGGAATGTACTGAGAGTAAAAAAATTTAAAAAGTACAGGAATTTACTGAGAGTAAAAAAGTAAAAATGACAGGAATGTGCTTATAGAAAAAAAAAAGTAAAGGAATGTTCTGAGAGTACAAAGTAAAAAGTACAGGAATGTACTCAGATTAAAAAAGTAAAAGTAAATGAATGTACCAAGACTGTAAAGTAAAAAGTACAGGAATGTACTGAGAGTAATTCAGCTCAAATGTGTTTAGACTAAAGTTCTGTTCTGAAAATGAGGAGGACAAAGGATGGATATTCTCGACTTAAACACATTAACAAATGGTTTCTTCTCCTCTCTGCAGCATATTTGTTTTAACACTGTAAACGCTGCAGCACAAATCTTACTTCAGCATTAAATTTAGGTCCCCAACAATCTCAAATCATGGAAAAATAAAACCAATTTCACGTTGGCTTGGCTGCTTAAACACTGTGAACTTTCCTTACTGCTAAAACGGTCCATAAAGCTCATGTCTGGAAAGCAAGCTCCTTTTAAAAATGCTCACAAATCCCAGCACATTTACATATTCCTGCACAGTCAGCAGTTTAGGCACCACCGACACCATAAGGGGGGGTTCCATTCGAGTGAGCCAATCAGAACGGGTTTCATTTACATACATCAGCGTTAAAGTTACAGCTTGTTTTATTCTAAAATACTACTAGATTTCCGTTTCAGAAATGAGCATTTTCATGTTTTTTCTTTTTTGTTTTTCTATAAATTTAAGGGCTGAAATGGAAGCCCACTCCTGATTCCCCACCGCTTCTCTTCCAGAGCGTAAAGTTGTATATGGACCTTACCTTCATGCAGAGCTGCAGCTGAGCCTCCAGTGCCTTGATCTTGCTCTTCAGCACATCTTCATCACAGCGAGTCTGTGGGAGGAAAAGGAAATGTGGTGTGACACAGTTCGAGCAGAAGCAGCTTCCTCAGAGTGAAGGTCTAATACAGTGGCCCAGTTCTGCAGGTGAACCATCGACACGTCTGCAAACATCTCAGGGTCAGTTACGCGGTGTTCTCTGGATCTTCATGCCAGAAATGACTGATTTCAAGTTTGTATAATAATAAAGGGACATCCTGAGATGGAGATATGAGTAAATAACACCCTGCAGTTGTTCTTTATGCAAAGTTACAAAAAAGGCAGTGTGAAACTACTTTGCCGCCTAAAACGCACATTCTTTTCCGGAGTGAGAGTTTCTTTTTTTTTTGCTGCCTGAAAGAAAAACAGCAGCCGGATACTGAAAACCACAGGCCCTCCCCCTCCCCGCTCCATCTAACCCATTTATATTTAAGACACTTGACAGGAAAGAAGGTAAACTGATGTAACTTCATCATTTCTAGACTGTCAATAAGTAGAAACTGTCCTGAAAACTTTGGGGTTAGAAAAACCAATTAAACGGCACTTAAAGAAGAGCAAGTTTAACGTTTTAAGTTTCATTTAATGATAAAAATTGCATGTGAACATTGTTAAAGGTTCAAACGGTTCAGAGCTGACCTGTTAGGAATGCAGTTTTTGTGACGTCACAAAAAACAACACATTTGCATGAATTCATTCTTTCGCCACCAAGAGAGCAGGTGTTTCCGTCCAGGAGTAATGCAAAGCAGCCAATTGGGACAGAGCTCATTTACATATTCTTGAAGGCACAGTGACTGCCTGTAATTCTAGAGCATCAAACTGAAAACTAATCTGGTGAATAAAATGACACGAATAGGTTGGAGATACTAGACAATCGCAGGACATGGGCCTTTTAAAAAGTATAAGCAAGTCAACGAGCATCTCTGATCGTCCAACCAAGTGAACACACCTTCCAGAGTAGCTCAGTGGAGCGCAGTAATGTGGAGGCGCTTCTCTGCAGGGTGGCCAACTTCCTTTTCAGGTTCTCTTCTCGGTACAGCGCCTCCTGAACAGCGAGAAGGTAAATCCATCATTTAAAACTCACAGTCTGACCCGCTTTTACCAAACAGAACCTTCTGATCCCTCCTGATGGACCAAAACCTCTTAAACTCTGCAAAGATCTGCACTTAAACATCTCAGAGCAAGTGGACCAAAACAAAATCCAAAATGCTCCACCAACCTCACAGCATGCAGTAAAATAAATGATTAAATAGTAATAATCCCAACAATAATATTCATAATAGTAGTGTTTACACTCACCTCCAAATAGTCTGCCAGCTGTTGAACGTCCTGTGAGAGAGAACAGAAACTAAGCGCGAGGACATTTGGGCTTATGTGTCAAACTCATTAAAGGTGAACTCTTCATATATTTTTAAATCCCCCCAAAATTCAAGAGCTGAGATGGAAACAGTTTCACAGACTGAACACTGGGTTCACTTTAAACAAGCTTACCCAGCTCAGAGACACTCAGAGACACACAGAGACACACAGAGACACACAGAGACACTCAGAGACACACAGAGACACACAGAGACACACAGAGACACTCAGACACACAGAGACACTCAGAGACACACAGAGACACTCAGAGAGACACAGAGACACTCAGAGACACTCAGAGATACTCAGAGACACTCAGAGACACTCAGAGACACACAGAGACACACAGAGACACTCAGAGACACACAGAGACACTCGGAGACACTCAGAGACATGTAGCGCTTCACTGGGGGACAGAAGATGAACAGATCTGGGACGTCCGGTTCCATTTCTTGTGAAGAAATCAGAGTCTGAACTATTTCACACCCAAAATGAATGTAAAAGTTCACATCTGAACCAAAAATACTGATCTGTTTGAAATGTAAAAAATGGAAATGAATTCCTCGTTAAACTAACAGAGAGCAGCTTTAGCAGGTCACTCACCTCCCCTCTGACAGCGGCGATGCCCGGCCTGCAGCAGAAGGAGGAGGACAAGTTACAAAGGATCTGAATTAATGTATCTGGAGGGGTTACTCACGCTGTCTGAACACTGAAAAGACAGGAGGTGGAGCTGGAGGTGTCAGAGTTAAAGATGCTGAGATGTTCGTTGGGTGTGACGAGGATGGACAGGATTAGAAATGAGTATATTAGAGGGACAGATCAGGCTGGACATCCTGGAGACAAAGTTAGAGAAGCAAGATTGCGTTGGTCTGGACATGTCCAGAGGAGAGACAAGGATTATATCAGGAGGAGGATGTTGAGGATGGAGCTGCCAGGAAAGAGGAGAAGAGGAAGAACAAAGAGGAGGTTTATGGACGTGGTGAGAGAGGACACGCAGGTGGTCGGTTTGAACCAAGAAAATGCAGAGGACCGGAAGAAATGGAGACAGTTGATCTGCTGTGGCGACCCGTAAACGGGAGCAGCTGAAAAAAGAAGAAAAAGAAGAAGAAGACTCACGCTGTCTGAACACTGGACGAGTGTAGTGTCCTCCGGTTGTTTGTGAGCTGAGTAATGTCTCTCAGAAGAGCTGCAGGAATCAGAACAGAAGCAGGTGAGCAAGAAGGTACAGCGTCTTTCCAAAAGGCACTAAAGTGATGATGCCCTGCCGACCTCGCTCTTTCATGGTCTTCCCTCTCTGCCGGACTGGATCGAGGACGCCTGGTCTGTTCTCATCGCTCAGCAGAGCTGCAGAGACGGACTGTAAGGTAGAACAAGACAAACATCAGTGCCAGTGAGGCATCCAGAGCTTCGTTTAATTGTTACACAATATAAACATATTAAAGTGCCTTTTATGGAGCACTACTAACATGTCTACATTAGATACGACAACAAACAGGTAAAATAAAACAACTGAGTGGTCCCTGTTTTTAACAAATGTGGATATTTTTATTAGCCTTAGAGCTCAGAAATGAGAAAATAATCACTTTAATGTTTTTTTCTACTAGTTGTGCCGTTACACTGGTAATAAAAGGGATTTTTAGAATCAACTGATGCTCCAACTGTCTAAAGAGACATGCAGCCCAAGCTTCATTCATATCGTCCGCTACACTGGGGCGAATCTGAGCTTTAGCCCTAGTTTTGACTCTTACCACAACCTTTCTGATCTTATTTACACACTTTACACTAAACTAAACCTTTACACTCTTTATTTACACACTTTACACTAAACTAAACCTTTACACTCTGTATTTACACTAAACTAAACCTTTACACTCTTTAAACCTTTATGCCTCTTTATTTACACACTTTACACTAAACTAAAATGTTACACTCTTTATTTACACACTTTACACTAAACTAAAATGTTACACTCTTTATTTACACACTTCACACTAAACTAAGATGTACACTCTTTATTTACACACTTGAATGATTCAGCCCCAGAGTTTCAGGACGGTCTGCCTGTTGGCCTCACAGTTAATGGATCAGTTTTAAAGTCATGGAGGAAGATCGGGTGAAGTGTGCTTTTCGTCACCTGGTTGACTGAGCTGACACCTCGACTCGTCCGAGTCTGACTGAATGACGGGGACGTTTGCGTCACACGGCCTTCCTCCCGTAAGTAATGGCGCCTTGCCCGTGTAGATAACAGTGGGCTGAAGTCACTGCCAGCCGGTCGCCTCTTTGAAAACTCCTCCTGCCTTTTGCGCCGCAGCTCGTTCTTGATCCATCTCGTGTCCACGTCTCTGGTTGGACTTCTGCATGTGGTCACGTTGTTTCTGTCCCCAAGCGTCCTGTGCTTCACGGCACGCTCCTCCACCTTCTGGTCGTAGTCAATGGGCTGGAACTGGGGGCTTATGTTGATCTCAACAGAGGACATCATGTTCCTTCTGATGCAGATTCTGATGAAGGTCCGTGGACGTGACAGTCTCTGGCCCAAAGTTCTCTCACGCACAGTGGATCAGATTCTAAGACTGAAAACAACACATGACCTTTAGTGATCCCACAAAGTCACTGACAGCACGCATTAAAGAGCCCATATCATTGATTTCCTGGTTTTTTAATAACAAATAGAAGTAAACTCATTAAAACATTAATCAGTCGCACGTGGGAAGCAATATCCCTCTGCATCAGTAAAGTTTTCCCGGTTCTCAAAACAATCGTGCAGGCCTGAATTTCCTTACAGTTTCATGAAGAAACCTGTTGTAAAAACAGCCTGTTTCAAATTCCGCTTTTTTGTGATGTCACATAAAACATTAATTTGCATACAACACCCCTACCGCAGCTCCGCCCCTACAAGAAGTTATAAGCTTTAGCTTTGCTATGGCCAATCAAGTCAGAGCTCATTTGCATATATCCGTTTGCAAGGCCAGGGCCTATCATAGATCAAAGGGCTACAAAGTTAAAGTTTCGCGCTGCAGTTTGTTTGTGATGTCACAAAAACAACTCATTCCTCCTACTCACTGTAACTAGCTTACAGCACTTTAGCCCCGCCCAGGAGTGTTTCAGACTCTCAGGTGAGACACAGAGCAGCCAATCAGAGTGGTGCTTATTTGCATATTTAGAGAGTGAAATGGTCGAATGAATTTACATTTACATTTACGGCATTTAGCAGATGCTCTTCTCCAGAGTGTCTCCATGTCCTGAGTACAGGGACAGTCCCCCCTGGAGACACTCAGGGTTCAGGGTCTCAGGGACCCAGTGGTGGTAGTGCCAGAGGTGGGATTCGAACCGGGGACCTCTTGATCCAGAGGTCCGTAGGCAAGTGCCCTACCACTAGACCACCGCCACCCTATATGAATTAAGATTATGATGAAAATGAAAAGAAACTGCACAAAAAATGTGGGGTATGGGCCCGTTAAAATGAGGGTGTGTTACCGGATGATCAACAGGTGGTCTGAGTTTTCACCTCTGAGGTCATTCTGGTCGAAGGCACTCGCTGATCCTCATGAAGCTGCAAACAGAACAGAAACTTTCAGGCTGCCTGACATGAAAATAACCACGTCGGCATCCAAACTGTGCACTTAATGTTCATTCAGAGGAAAAAATCCACATTTTCATTGGGATATTTTGTCTTCTGGCCATCACTATCGGTTGAGAACCAACATCTAAGTTCGTTGACCCTGGAGGGCCAGTGACCAGTACAGTCCAGGAGCTCCCCTGATCAACACACACTCATTAAATCTGTGAATTATAAGAACCAGGTGTGTTTAAGTAGGGAAATCAGCCAATGGTGAGCCCAGGTCTGAACAGTCCCTCCATGAGATGCTGTTTCTGTGCACAATGCCACTTTCAATATATTCTTGTAAATGAATTCATGTAGAAAAAATAAAGCAGGAACATCATAAACACCCCGAGGCTCCACGTTCATTCATTCTCAGCAGGGTCGGACATGCAGCTGCTGTGCAAATTTCAAAATTTCCTCATTTCTCAGGCCGCCTGGACTCAACCGCCAACTGTGAAGTGACGAGTTGTGTCCGGGGCCGTGGGTGGACGAGGAGACCACAGCGAAGCCCATGCTGCTCCTGCGAGAAACCTGCAAGGTTACAGCCTCCGATCGAAGTTACCTGAGTGGTGGAAGACTGCTCCCGAAAGGGGGGCCCGTGAGCACATTGCAGCCGAGAACGCTGGGATGAGCAGTGCTGATCTACTTCTTCAGCCTCTGCAGTGTTACAGGAAGTGAGAGGAGCCACGCCGCTGCTCTATCTCTGCAGACACCCGCACTGAAAGTGGCGCTGCACACGGATGGGCCCTGAGATTAGAAACAGCGGCTGATTTCAAAAGCAGTCAGCGCTGAGCTGTAAGCGGTGGGGAGGGGTCTCGTCTCAGGGCACGACGTGAGCGTCTGGTCAAATAAAATTTCATGAAAAGTTCTTTTAAAGGCCAGATATCCTGCTTTCTACCCTTGTGGTCAAAGTGGTTCCTCTGGGGCGGGGACACAAGCGTACCATGTTCCTCTGCAACCACATTTCCACACACCTCCACTGAACCCAGCTTCTAATTCAACAGTTCAAGCTGGGATGATCTGTGACTGCAAGAGTGAAAGGGAAGGTTTACAGGACAGTAGTGAGACCAGCCATGTTATATGGGTTGGAGACAGTAGTGAGGCCAGCTATGTTATACAGGTTAGAGACGGCAGTAAGACCAGCTATGCTATAGAGGTTGGAGATGGTATTGAGATCAGTTATGTTATACAGGTTGGAGACCGTAGTGAGACCAGCTATGTTATACAGGTTGGAGACGGCAGTGAGACCAGCTATGCTATAGAGGTTGGAGATGGTATTGAGATCAGCTATGTTAAAGGGGTTGGAGACAGTAGTGAGGCCGGCTATGTTATACAGGCTGGAGACAGTAGTGAGACCAGCTATGTTATACAGGTTGGAGACAGTGATCAAAAGACAGGCGGTGGAGCTGGAGTTAAAGATGCTGAGATTTGCATTGGGATGGACAAGGACAGACAGGATAAAGAACTAGTATATAAGATGGACAGCTCAGGTTTGGAGACAGAGTGAGAGAAGTGAGACTGTGCTGGTTTGGACATGTCCAGAGGAGAGACGAAGAGTATATCAGGAGAAGGATGTTGAAGATTGAGCTGCCACGAAAGAGGAGAAGAGGAAGGACAAAGAGGAGGTTTATGGATGTGCAGAGAGAGCACATGCATGGTGACGGTGTGAATAGAGGAAGATGCAGTGGACGAGAAGACATGGAGACAGACAATCCACTGTGGGATGTAGGATACTTGTCTATGGACCTGTGGATCAAGAGGTCCCAGGTTTGAATCCCACCTCCAGCACTGCCACCACTGGGTCCCTGAGACCCTGAACCCTGAGTGTCTCCAGGGGGGACTGTCCCTGTAATCAGGACATGGAGACACTCTGGAGAAGAGCGTCTGATAAATGCTGTAAATGTAAATGTAAGTGTGGAGAACCCCAACAAGGGCAGCTGGAAGCAGAAGACGGTGATACTGTTAGATCATATTTATTATATATTTCCTCTGTTCTGCTCATCTCTAGAATTTGTTTGGAATTGTCTCAGTAGCAATTCAAGGCCACTTTTCTTCTGTATAACTGTGTAAATTAACTGTGTGACTTATAGTGCACTAAATAGGAAGTATGGGGGCATTTGAGCTTAGTAAAGCAGCGCAGCTTCGTCCCAAACCACATACTTCTATGAAAACGCATATATTGTGGCTGTGTCCTACTTGTCCATACTAACGAGTGTGGTCGTGTTCAGTTTGGGACGCAGCCCCCTCCTCTGGCTAGAAAGGGCGACGCGGGCGGGAGGGACATCTCGCGATATGTCAGGCGAGATCTCTCCATCCTTGCTGAGTGCAGAAGGACACTGCGAGGCCGGGCAGCGACCGCCGTGTCCGCTCTGATTACGCATATTTCGGCCTGTTTCTCTTCTTTCCTGCCCCAGAAATGCTGTCAAGGCTTGTGCTAGTGTCAGGTTGGTGTATATTAATCATAAAACGTCCCCGTTGTGGTATTATTAGCACTTATTTGAAACGCGAATGTGAAGTTGAAGGGTAAACGGGCCTGGCTGCTGATTAGCATTAGCATTGGCGTTAGCATTAGCATAATGAATAACATCTAGAGTTCCCGTTAAGTGGACACCAGATTTTCCTCATGTTAATTAAGACAACGTTTAAAGTGCTGTTTTATCCTGTTGGTGTGTGTTTTAGCTGCCGAGCTAAAGTTCTTGTAGCCCCACAGCCTCGCGAGCGGTTAGCCTGGTGGCTAAATGTCCTTCCTTCAGAGTTCCTGTGAGAAAGGTTAGGCTAGTTAGGTTTAAAAGGGTTTAGCTTTCTTTATTTTGCATTTTGCACGCAAATTCGTTGTCGTTTTATAACACTGAGCTGACATTTTCTCCTTCGCCTACTTTTTAAATTTGAACTTTCCAGTCCACCTTAAATGGTGCAGCTGTTAATGAGGCCAGCGGCGCGCGCCCGACGCTCACTGCTGCAGCATTTAAGGTGGAACGGAAAGTTCAGTCGAGAAGTTTTATTATTGTTGACCAACTGTAGTTTTGTAAGCTCTTCGGGTGAATCATGAAGTCAGATTGTCGAGCTGAATGGATGTTCAGGTTTGGAGTAAGCCTCGAGTCGTTTCCAGTCCGACCCTCCTCAGTGCTCTTCTGTTTCGTCTGCAGGTTCTGCCCTGAAGAACAGCGGTTCCTTTGGAGCCTGGTATGTTGATCATTTATGGATAAATTGTTGAATTTCCTTCATTTGACCCATCAGTAGCCATAAATATTTGGCCAGTGTTGGTGCAGTTCATGATGGTTCCCTGCTTGAGGTTCTCATCTTCTCTTCTCTCCTGTTTTTAGTCTGGTCCAGGCCTCTCGTTCCCTCCACTCATCCCCCCAAAGCCGGGCACCGGTGCCCCCTCTTCCAGAGAAGGGAGGAAAAGTCCGCCATGGCATCATCCCAGAGGAGCTCTTCACGCTTCTGTACCCAAAGACTGGCGTCACAGGTCGGTTCCTCCTTCCTAAATACACAGCAGACACAGCAGTAGACACACACCAAAATAAAGAATAACAAAATATATACAGCTCTGTGCAAAAGTTATAGGCAGGTGTGAAAGAACGCTTTCAGAAATGGAAGTGTTGATCATTTATCTTCATCAATCAACAAAATGCAGTGAAGGAACAAAAGAGAATCTAAATCAGATCAATATTTGGTGTGACCACCCTTCGCCTTCAGAACAGCATCAGTTCTTGTAGGTACACTCGCACACAGTTTTTGAAGGAACTCGGCCGGTAGGTTGTTCCAAACATCTTGGAGAACTGAGCACAGATCTTCTGTGGATGTAGCTTCCTCACATCCTTCTGTCTCTTCATGTGATCCAGACACACTGGATGATGTGGAGATCAGGGCTCTGTGGGGCCAGAAGAACTGATGCTGCTCTGAAGGTAAAAGGTAGAAACACCAGATATTGATCTGATTTAGATTTTCTTTTGTTCACTCACTGTTTATTTTGATCAGTTTACAAAATGTAAAATCATTATTGATATTTCTGAAAGCGTTCTTGGTTTACAGCATTTTTTCACACCTGCCTAAAATTTTTGCACAGAGCTGTAGATAATAAAAATAAATGATTCTGATATTGTTATTGATTTTAACATGAGACACACATGTATTCAAGACTTCAAGAAACCTGATGATAAAGTGGAGGAAAGAGGGCAGGATGGGAAACATTACTGTAGTCAAAGGGCAGAAATCGTACCTTTAAATGACAGGGTTTACAGAAAAGGCAGCTGTTTAGAATTTTAAAAAAATCTATATTAAAAAAAACTGACACAGAATTTCTCTCTGATATAAAACTTCTTTGTGCACTTTAGACTATATAAAGTCTGCACTATATACTATATAAACTGTACTATATACACTATATACTATATAAACTGTCTCTATATACACTATATACTATATAAACTGTACTATGTACACTATACACTATATATACTGTCTCTATATACACTATACTATATAAACTGTCTCTATATACACTATACTATATAAACTGTCTCTATATACACTATATAAACTGTGTCTATATACACTATATACTATATAAACTGTACTTTATACACTGTATAGTCTGTAGGTGGTCTGTAGGTGGTCTGTTCCTCTGTCCAGACTCCTTGCTGTGATCAGTGAGTTAATGAATCTTTCTTTCTCAGGGCCGTATGTTCTGGGAACGGGTCTCCTGCTCTACATGCTCTCTAAAGAGATCTACATCATCAACCCGGAGACCTTCGCTGCTGCGTCCATCGGCGCCGTCATCATTTATGCTATCAAGAAGTTCGGTCCTGATGTGGCAGCTTTTGCAGACAAACTAAATGAGGTGGGGCATAAGATCTGAACTGAGATTGTTTTAAAAAGTGAACATCACACACACAATACTTTCTGAGGACGAGGAGAGGGCTGGACCAGGCAGCTTTAAATATGTTATAATTTAATAATGAATAAAGAAATCCATTCGGTTCTAGCAACAGTGTCCTGCGTTTTTCCTGCTGTTACACAGCCGGTGGAATAACAAGAAATGATTCTGATATTCTTGATGATTTTAACATAAGAGACACACAGAGATATTCAAGACTTCAGAAAACCTACTAATAACAAAGAGGAGGAGAGAAAAAAGAGGGCGGGGTGGGAAACATTACAGTACATAGACAATACTGAGAGGGTAAAGAGTACAGGAAGGGACGGAGCGGGTAAAGAGTACAGGAAGGGACGGAGCGGGTAAAGAGAGAGTACAGGAAGGAGTGTCCCTTCTCAAACACACCTGGTTCTGCTTACCTGCTGAGTGTCAGGATCAGTGAGTGTTTCTGAAGACGACCCCAGAACCTGACCCGGACCCTGACCCGGGCTCCCAGGTGTTGATGTTTTGTCAGCGGTCTGTGATGTTTCCCTGCAGGAGAAAGTGGCGAAGGCCCATGAAGTGAAGGAGCTGGCCATGAGCAGCCTGGTTCAGGCCATCGAGGATGAGAAGAAGGAGCAGTGGCGCGCTGAGGGGAGACAGATGCTCTTCGACACCAAGAGGGTGCGCTTGTTCACTTTAATTACTGCAGTCTAATCTTGACTTCTCTTTCTTTTTTACCGGGATATTCCAGGGTTTCTACAGGTCATGGAATTTCTGGAATATCGAGCAATTTCAAAGGTTTCCACCAGACATGGAGTCAGGAGCGACGAAAAATGAGGGAGTTTACATTCTCGTTCTTCTCGTTCTCGTTTTATCAGAGTGCTGCTACAGTAGTGAACAAGATCCATTCTTTATTTTTTAAAAGTAGCAGTAGGTCCAAATTACACAGATTTAATCCACTAAAAACAGTTTTTCCTTTGTTGCTTAAAAGATAAAGAAGATAACGAGAATAGATGTCCGGAACACGACTTAAATCTTTCAGCAACGAAAGCTCAAATGTTTGGGTTTATATTCTCACAAGCTTCCGTTTGGATTGTGTCTCGGAGCGCTACCACTTCACCCTGTCCCTCTGTCCTAACCAATCAGGACACTGCACGGAGAAGGTGTGAGGACACCCTCTATTGTCTAGAGAGCTGTTTTCATCCCTTCTTTCAACAAACGTCGTTCTTCATGAGCCTCAAGACTCACATTTGACCACACAACTTCTCAAATTGTATAAATATCTCCACAATAAGTACGAAAACAAATTAGTTGTTTCTGAACGCGCAGAAGGCGATAAAGAACACCGACATCTTCCTATTTTTTATTTATTTCTTTTTTTTTATGACAAAGATAAACGTCAAACTCTTTGAAGACCAGAAGAACAACGCTGGCACTTGCAGGTCTTCTTCAGAGTAAATTCAACACTAAACTCGTTCAGACTCGTTGAGATTTTTGGTCGTTTCTGAGAAATGGATCGTTCAGGATGTCGTTTGAGCTCCTTTAACTCTCCCAACAGAACAATGTCTCCATGTTGCTGGAGACCAACTACAGAGAGCGGCTGCACATGGTCACCAACGAGGTGAAGAAAAGGCTGGACTACCAGGTGGCCCTGCAGCACCTGCAGCGCCGAATGGAGCAGGAGCACATGGTCGACTGGGTGGAGCAGAGCGTGATCAGGAGCATCACGCCGCAGCAGGTACGCCGGCGGCGCTCCGTGGGGTTCGGGTTTGACGTGTCCAGAAGTTCAGGAAGACGCTTTCACCAAATGAATATTATCCACACGCTGCTGATCTTTTAAACTGAATTATAGAGCTGGGTCTGCCAGATAAAACCAGTTTTATTTAGAAATATGTTTAACTTCACTCCAAAACCAGCCACCAAAAAGAACCTCAGTGATCCGGAAGAAACGTTTAAAAATGACACCGATTCTGAAATGTGTTTGTTTAGAGATCTGGGCCTAGAAGTAGTTTTTATTAAATATATTAAACACGCACGTTGTGACCCTTCATCTCGATATCGTTCCGCCCGTGAATCTGCTAATGCAAGAACATCAGCGGAACCTCGACCTGAACCAGGTCTGAGCGGTTCATCAGTTTGTCATTCAGTTTACAAAAAGGAGTTTCAGATGCTGCAAAGAGGAGCTGCGTTTTTACAAGAAAATCTCATTTAAAAATGATCCGTTGAAAACTGAAAACCCGCATGTTTGTGAGGCGTCTGCGCGTCTGCTGGGTTTATACTTTATTGTAATTGGATGTTTCCCCTCAGTGGTTCAGCATTATTGAGTTACAGACATTTTAAAGCAGGAAAGGAAGAAACTGAACTTGAAAGCTTGTTTATCAGGTGTTCCACTAAATCTAAACCAATAAACCCTGGAGAGGAAACGTCCAGATCTCGGAGATCACCAGTGATGTTCATCGTCCTCTTGAAGACGTCCACCAGATCCTCCACCAGGGGGCGCGGGTTCTTCAGCGTCACGGCTCTTCTCCTCCCTCATCCCTCCCTCTTTAAAAGAAAGGGACCTTTTGGGTTTTGAAAGGCACTGAAGTAGCAGCTTTCCTCGACCGTTTATCCCTCTTTTCCTTCTCCTTTTCTCCGTCTTTTCCTTCTACATCTTGTCTTTCTTTTTTCTTTCTCTCTTTCTGTTCCTTTCCCCCTCTTTTATTTTTCCCTTCTCCTTCTTGCCTTACTCTTCCTTTTTCCCCTCTTATTTCTCTTCCCCATTTATCCTCCTTTTCTTGTAATTTATCCTTTACCTTCTTGTTCTCCTCCTTCTCTTTTCCATTCTTTTTCCTCTTCTCTCTACTCATATAAGCCTTTTCAATCTCTTCCTCTTCCTTCTCATTCTTCCCCTCTTTTTCCTTTTTTCTTCTCCTTCCCCTCCTTCTGTTTGTTGTTGTTCTCCCCACTTGTTTTACTTTTTTTTTTTTTTTTTTTGTAGTTCTGATTCTACCCCTTTTATTTTTCCCCTCTTTTTTTCCTTCTCGTTCTTCATTTCGTTTTGAGAAACTCCTCTTTTGTGTTTTGTTTTTTGAGCCTCGTTTTTTTTCCCTTCTGATTGTTTTTCTTTCTCTCCGTTTTAGGAGAAGGAGAGCATCGCCAAGTGCATCTCAGACCTGAAGGCTCTTGCTAAGACCAGTCAGGCCAGGGCCGCAGTCTGAGCGTCCCCGCATCCCCGTGTCCCCGATGGAGACGTCTGTTTCTGTCTGGAGTTAAAAATAAACTTTGGGTGAAGGTTGGTCCGATTGTTGACGCGTGTACATAAACGTCCTGAATAAAGTCTTTCCATCTTCACGAGTCTCCTGTCCTTCATCAGCTGCACATCACACCTGCTCTTCCTTCGCCTCCGGTTTCTTCTCCACCTTTCATTTTCATTCTTCTTTTTCCTTCCCCCCCCCCCTTATCCTTTTTCTCCTTTTATCGTTTTTGTCTGCCTTTCCTCCTTTTCTTTTTTTTTTCTACAGTTCCCTTTATCCTTTTTTTTTTTTTTTTTCCCCCCCTTCTCTTTTTTATTCTTTTCCATCTTTCCTTTTTTGTCACTTTTTTTTTTTTTTTTCGTTCTCCATATTTTCCTCCTATTCCTTCTCTCCCTTTTCTCTTCCTCCCCTTTTCCTAAAGTTAGGAGAATGAAGTGTGGGTCTCCGGTGCTTTTAGTTTATTTTATGTCCCGTTTTAAACAGCTGGGCGTCTGATCAGGTCGGTTTCAGTTTCCTGTCAGAGCCCGTCGACCCTGAGATGGTCATAAACGCTGTCGTCGGTCTCCTAGAGGCTGAAGGTCTGGTCTTAGGACATTCGTGCGTCATCTTAGCCCATTGGTCCTCGAGGCGTTCCCAACCTTTGAGCTCAGGGACGGAACGTAATCTAGAATTGCCTTCTTTCAGTCCTGTGGGACCAATGGGTCAGACCAGGTTCTAACAAAAGGGTCGGATCCTCTGAACATCTGGAGCAGAAGAACTCCCTCCCGGCGGTTGGACTGAGAATTAAAAGACGGTTTTCCAGCCGACTGGATCAATCAGTGACTCCGCTCCTACAGGTGCGTCTGGACTTTGCTCCAGGTTTACTCAACAGGAAGTGGAGAATATTTAGTCCTTTTCTGTCCAAGTGGTGGATCACGGGGTTTAGGAATGGAGCGCTGAGGTGGAAAAGTGTCCCGACGGTATTTCAGGTAAAACACCTTTCGTAAGTTTGAAATATGAAAGATTAATTTTAGGGAAAAGTGTGATGATTAAGGTGAGGCAGTGCAGAAGAACAGCACCAGAGATCACCGTTCTCCACCTGTCCATGGATGTTCTAACCAGCGTTTTTGTGGGGAAAAAGTAAAGATGAGAAGTTTGGATCATTTAAAAACTGAAGACTGAAAGACTGCGCCTCAGGTGTTCCTGTTTTAGTGTTTAGTGATGAACTCTGCTTTATAAATTAGATCAATATGAGAGTAAAGTGGATGGATCGAGTGATCAGGAGCTCCTTCAGAACCTTCTCGAGAATGAAGGTGTGATGAGTTCTGGTTCTGATAGAAGCTACAGAACCGTTTGGATCTTCTAGTGAGATTCTACAGGAAAGCAGCTCTTGATCTCATGAAGGGTAGTTTACATAATGATACTAAATGATACTTAATAACTTGCTCAGTGTGGGCGGAGCTAAACCTTTATTATTGCAATTAAAATCCTTTTTTTTTAATCATGTTGATGCAGTTTCTCTAAATATTGGTCAGTTTTGACCACAGTAGTTTCTCACTTTAAAGATTTAAATATTTAATTTTGCTATTTACATTCATCAACATTAATAATGTTAATTTAGCACACAATCCTTTAAATATAGAAAGAATATTAATCTCTACAGACAGGAATAAAGGTTTACTGTCATAAAAGGCACTTTTCTGATCAGATTCTTCCCTGAAAGATTAGTGGAATAAAAGAAGAATGAAGTCAGCTGTTAGAAAGTTTTTACAAGAGCAATGTTTTTTTTAATCAACAGCATGAAAATGGATTATTTTAACTTTATATTGAATTGAGCTTTTGAAGTAAATGTAGATATTTCCACAATTATTTGAACTAATGTGTGCTGATGCCCTTTCTGCCACTGCAGTCATTCTTTTGTCTTTATTTTCTGCCACAGGGTGCCATTACTTTAAGCACTGCTGAAGTGTGTGTGTGTGTGTGAGTGAGAGACCCAACACCTGAAGAATGTATGGGAGTGTCCCTGCTTTCCAGCCAAGGTACTAAGATCAACCAAGATCATCCAAGATCGATCTTTAACACAGCCGCAGTAGCAGCGTTTCACCAGTAGGGGTGCTGGTGGGATTCAGGGATAGACGATACCACTCGTTACTCTCGATCCGAATTCAGGCGATACTGAAATATTAATACGGATACATTTTGAAAAGTTGTGAAACAATAAGATATTAACAATTAAGATTTCCTCTAATCACATAATCACTTAAATGTCAGCAAGGAGACATTTGCAGTGGGGGAGGACGAGGTTGGACAGGAGTCCCCGTGGACGATGATGTTTCTGATGATATTGTGATCTGCAGTGAATAGGGAGCAGCTTGAGGAGAACCTGGAGATGGAGATGTGCTCTAGAGAGGAGAGGAATGAAAGTGAGGTGGAGTGGTGAGGATGTTTGGTTTGAGAAATGTTAAGGTATTTCTGATTCAAAACTCGTTGCAGGACAAAGCATATAACTGTCCAAACCACGAAGTCTCGCCTCCCTCACTTTGTCCCCAAACTGTCCAACCTGAGCTGTCGCTCTGATTTACTCGTCCCCAATCCTGTCAATCCTCGTCCCTCCCGACACAAATCTCAGCATCTTTAACATCTCCAGCTCCACCGCCTGTCTTTTCATCACCGTCTCCAAACTGTATAGCATAGCTGGTCTCACTACCATCCTGTAGACCTTCCCTTTTACTCTTGCTGGTTTCCGACTGTCACAGATCACTCCTGTCACTCTTCTCCACCCTTTCCAACCTGCCTGCACTCTCTTCTTCTCCTCTCTTCCACAGTCGCCGTTACTCTGAACTGTCCACCCCGAGTGTTTAAACTCCTCCCCTTTCACCTCCTCTACTCCCTCCATCCTCACCCCAGAAACTGGGGTTTAAATCATAGAAACCAGAAAAGATCCAATAAAAAACCAGCTTCACCATTAAGGTGAGTTGTAGGAAGGATCTTGGTGATTTCTACACAAAGAGATAAACATAAAGCACACGTCACTAAAACGAGAGACAGGGTGACCTCACTCTAAAAGGGGATGCTTAAAGTGGGAGGAGGAAAGAACAGGTCACAGGTGAACATGAGAATGAAGGGGCGGGGCTCAAATCGATAGAATATTTTTTATTTCAATGAAAACGGCAGCATAAAGACGAACTCTGGTCTCATCGTAGGGGCTTCTCGCCAGAGCCGTCTTCTCAAAGGCCGGACATGTCTCGGCCCAGCGCGAGGTCCATCTACAGTGAGTACCAGCCTTCAAGTCAACATATTTCCAGGTAAACCATCATGACTGCCATTCTGCTTTTTCTCTCGCTGCTCAGGACAAAGAAAGGAATACTCGGAGTCCATCAACAAGCAGCCCGATGTGTTTCAGTACAGAGTGGAGGTAAGTCAAACCGCCCAGTTCCTTTCAGCAGAGGTTGATGATTCCTGAAAATAAAAGTGGACGATTTCCAGTTTTACCGTCTATAAAGTCCCTTCCAAAAGTATTGGAACGGCAAGGGACGTTGCTTAACATTGTGTCCCTCTTGTGCCATTAAAACATCTCTGACCCGTCAAGGTCTGGACTTCACGGCCTCTGAAGCTGAGCTGTGGTTCTGGATCCTTTCACTCCTGTAAGGTGGACGGGGGTCCATGGATGGGATTAGTTTGTCCCACAGATGTTGGACAGGGCTGAGATGTGAACTTTTTGTTTCAGTGTGAGGGAGCATCGTCAATTTCAATGTCAAATCACAAAAACCTTCATTTTGAAGGAACTGAAGAAATCACACAATGGTCCACTGTGGTCCAGAGCAGAGCAGCTTCTCTGGTTCCAGGTCAGTTTAGTGTTTGGCTTCTTCCTCAGCACCTTTTCACCTGCGAGCTGGACGGGAGGGAGCTGAGCTGCCTGGACGACTGCGTGGCCAAGCTGAAGACACTGGAAAGCCGGGGCAAAGTGTGGGGACAGGACATGATCCTGCAGGTTCAGAACAGCTGCCTCCAGCTGTGCGACATCGAAACAAAGGTCAGTTGGTCAGACGGTTCCCCAGGCGTTCTCCTGCCTTAATGAAGGTCTGTAAAGAACCAACTGAACTTCTCAGATGTTCTTTTATTTTGATGGTATTTTACCGTGACAGTATTTAGGGGTTAATCGAGTGTCAGAATGTCTTTGATTCCAGTGTTGTGTCTTCATTCTTGCTGAACAGGAGGTTCTGGAGTCTTTTCCTCTTGGCAGCATCATGCAATTGAAGGCAGTGGAGGACAGCTCCTGCACTTATGACTCCCTTCTGACCATCACTGTCCAGGAGAGTGGACGAAGACCTCCCAACCTCTTCATGTTCCAGTGCGAGGAACCCGGGGTCAGGAACTATCTGTCTCAGAGACCTTTAATGATCAGAGCACGTTTCAGGCGTGTTACTTTTAGCATAATAACCTAATTTTGGTGCTCCCAACACTCACAGTCCAATTAGGCCAATTAAAGGGACTTTAATTATAAAAAGAGTTGTGATGTCACAAAAACCACAAACCTACAGTTGCTTTTTTTTTTCTTCCTTTAGCGGACGCTTTTATCCAAAGTGACAAAGCATTCGAGGACAATAAGAGCTTCACATGAACGTTAAAACCCACTTCAAGGGAAAAATTAAAGCTAAAATTAAAGGTGTATAAGTTGAGCAGGATAAATGTGATTAAATCTGTTCAGCAGCTCACTCCTAATATTTATGCTGAAGGAGTTATTCAGGGTGGACAACTTTTTAAATGAGGCACAGAACAGCCAATCAGAACACAGCTCATTTACATGGATGTGTCGCAGCAACAAGCGGCAGCGCTGGTCTAGTGGTGAGGGAGTCGCCCCGGATCGGAAGATTGTGGGTTCAATTCCCTCACCAGTAGGTTGCCCTGAGGTACCCTTGAGGAAGGTACCGTCCCCGTTACTGCTCCCCATGCAGCTTTCAGTAGCTGCCGCCTGCTGCACGTGTGTGTGTGTGTGTGTGTGGGTGAAACGCAGAGGCTGAATTTCGTTGTATTGTGCTGCGTTTCACAATGACAAGGGTAGTCACTTTCACTTTTCTTTTCATTTCAACAAGAGCTGCCTGAGGGTTAATTCATTAATTAAGAAGTTAATTAATAAATCTCTTATTTCATTTATTTTAAAGCACTAAGGGTGCAGGGCAGCCAGGATTGGGAAACAGCTCTGAAACGGAACGGTTTTTAATAAATGAACAAATGAAGAAGTTAAAGTAAAACGTAACCTTGTTCATTTATTAATCTGAGCGCTTTCCGCTCTGTCGATTAATAATTCAGCATCTTTAATGAAAGGATTTGTCAGTTGTGTGTTTATGTCTCAGTCCACCTGGAAATGTTTCGAGGTGAAGGCTCTTTAGAGCTCGAGGCGAGAGGGGCAGCGGTGGTCCAGTGCACGAGGCCTCGGGGTTAGAAGGTCGTGGGTTTGGAATCAGTAGGTTGGCAAGAGGTACCCTTTATCAAGGTACCATCCCCATCACTGCTCTCCGGGTGCTTTAAATAACTGCCCCCTGCTGCACATGGGTGAAAAGCAGAGGAAGCATTTTGTTGTGACAAATAGTCACTTTCACTTTAATAATAGAAGCCAGTTGTCACCCAGACCTTTCTCCTAAAAAACTTCTCTCCGTCCACTCAGCCCTCCTCCAGTTTGTATCTTGTTGTATCCAAAAGCAAGTCCTACGGTGTCCACACCCACCAGTCTGATCCACCTAAATGAAGAGGAGGAGGAAGATGATGAGGAGGAGGAGAAGCAGGAGTACGAGGAGCAGGATGAGGAGGAGGAGCAGGAGGAGGAGGATGAGGAAGAGGAGGAGGAAGAGGAGGAGGAGGAGGAGAAGGAGTAGGAGGAAGAGGGTGAGGAGCAGGAGTAAGAGGAAGAGGATGAGGAGGAGGAGAAGCAGGAGGAGGAGGATGAGGAGGAGGAGGAGGATGAGGAGGGTGAGGAAGAGGAGGAGGAGGAAGAGGGTGAGGGTGAGGAGCAGGAGTAAGAGGAAGAGGATGAGGAGGGTGAGGATGAGGAGGACGAGGAGGATGTTCTGGGGAGAAAAGATTTGGGTGACTATTGACTCCTAGTGTCTCGTAGCGCCCGTTCCAAACGAAAGAAGATAAATGAGTCTCGGCTGATCTGGAGGAAGATTAAAAAGGTTGTTTGTATAAAAAAAATGGTGTGATTGATCTATTAGGGTTATAATGGGTTTGTCTTTAAGAAGCTTTAATTAAAGCTGAAGAAATTTAGACCAAAGAGGAGCTTTATGGACGTGGTGAGGACACGCAGGTGGTGGGAATGAAACGGAGACGGCTGATCAGAAAGAAAAAGAAGAATTAAAGCTGAAGAAATTTCACCCATTCTTTTGATTATTCCAGGCAGAAGAGGTCAGAGGTGAACTGGACCGAGCCGTGCGGCACAGAGGAGAAGATCCAGGATTTCAGCCCAATGAGCCGCTGTTTGACATCAGGTACACACGGCGTTGGATGATTCAGCGTTTTAGGACGTTTTCCCCAAACAGTTCATTTACATCCTCGAAACATCAGAGCAGAAAAGCAGACAACAGAAAATAAATGTGAATAAAGTCACTTTCACATGCTCATCTAACAATAATCCATTAAAGCACCACCGACGAAGACGGACACATCTTATTATACAGTCACATGCTAAAGTGTAGGCACCCCTGATCAGATGTTGCGTAGATGTTCTGAGTGTAAGTAACTTCAGAAGCTCGACTGAGACACTTTAACTACACAGCTACTCTTATTTTACTGATTTTAACACACTGATTTTTCCAGGGTTAAACTAAGGGTGAAAAGGTGGCACATTAAGGAGATCACTCTTTCAGTGTAGAAGGCTGTGGGTTCTTTTCTCCACTCTGGGTGGAGTGAACATGTTCTCCCCACAAAGTTGGTAAAATGATGTGAACAGATTTAAACATAGATAAACGAACACCTGTGTAAAATCATATTGAATTTCTTTTCTTTTTCTTCTTCTTCTTCTTCTGGCTGCTCCCATTAAGCGTCTCCACTGTGGATCATGCGTCTCCATGTCTCCCTGTCCTCTTTGTCTTCCTTTTTCTCACGGTCTCCCTGCATGTCCTCTCTCACCACCTCCATAAACCTCCTCTTTGTTCTTCCTCTTCTCCTCTTTCCTGTCAGCTCCATCTTCAACATCCTTCTCCTGATATCCTCGTCTCTCCTCTGGACATGTCCAAGCCAAGACAGTCTCGCTTCTCTCACGTTGTCTCCAAACTGTCCAACCTGAGCTGTCCCTCTAAAACTCCTTCCTAATCCTAAATTCCTCTAAACATAGATTGAAGTGGTGATCCATTATATCCCCTGCAGGAGTAATCTGGAAAATATCATTGGCCAAGGATATTCAGGGGGAATGCACAGACCCGCCCCTCCTCCAATGCAGGCTCCGCCCCCTCCACCTGAGTACTTCCCTCCTCGGCTGAACGGCCCCCACAACTTTGGTAAGGAAATCCTGCCTGAAACATAGGAGCGACGGTGGCCTAGTGTTTTAGGACTAGGATCCAGGATCAGGAAGTCGTGGGTTTGAATCCCAGACCAGTAGGTTTCTCTGAGGTACCATGTGCAAGGTACCGTCCCCATCACCGCACCCCGGGTGGGTGGTGTGTGTTAAATACAGAGGATGAGTTCACTGTGTGTTCACTGTGACCACTAGTCTCTTTCATTTGGAATCCTGGAAACCCTGGAAATCACATTTTGCCCAAATGTTTTTCTTCTGGGAAGCAATTGTTTGCAAAAAGAACGAAGAAACTTTAAGAAACTTTAATCATTTATACATGCAGACACATGTATGGACTTTATCAGGTCCATCTACCTCACTGTCCATCCAATCAGCTTCACTGACAGTACAGGTGTACTCTACCCCCAACCCAGATGTTACCCCACCTTTTGTAGGCCGGCCACTCATGAGGAGGGTCTTGTTTTTGATCGAGTGATGCTTTGTTTTTTAATCTTCTCCAGTCTGATGAGCATCAAGCCCATGTTTGATGCATCGTGTTGTGAAGGTCACAGTGTGATAGAACACAGTTCTTTAAATAAAACCGGTTCCACTCACCCCTGTCCTCCCATCGACCGAAGACAGCTTTACCTTCAGATTAATTCTAGAGGTTCACAGACTTTTGACACTCACAGATCTGTAATATTGGGTCATTCTTCTCAAAAAAGTATGACATGAGTAGTCTTTTTCTTCTTGTATAAAAATCTGGTGATGATTTAGGTCAAAAATATTAAGTTGAAAAATATAATTGAAGATTAACAAGTGATTTAATTAAGAATCATCGAACTGATGAAACTTTCCAGCACGACTCCTCCCTCAGGGCTCACCGCTCGGCTCATACGCTGCACTTTTTTACTCATTATGTACATTTTAATGCTTTCACTTTGTTCTGTGTCACTTTTAAGAAGCAAGACGAGTAAATGTAACCATGCTCTGTGTGTTTATTCTGTTGTTGCTCATTGCTGCGAGTTCGGCTCTCTGGTTGTGTTTGTAGACGAGCCTGTGTTCGTACCCAGAGACCAGAACCGCTATGAGCCAGAAGTGCATGAACAGCAGAACCGGCCCGTGCAGACGTCCCCTCCCCCCCACATGATGGACATCGAGAGGAGTGCGGTCAGTGGGACACTGAGACGATTATTACAGGATCACGGAGATAAACTGAATCGGTGTGATCTGAATTGGAAATCGTTCTCCCAGTGTCTGCGTGTGGTTCTTCTGGGAGAACCGGTTTCATCCTACAGTCGAAACGCACGACACGGCAGAAAACAAATTTTGCAAAAAATAGTGCCACGTTTATAAGAGCTCTCTTTACAGGAAGTGAATTTTTATACATTTATAAACATTTTCTCTGTGCATTCGTATAATCACATTTTCTAAAGGAGCTGGGAGATTTCTTCTTCTTCTTCTGCTGCTGCTGCTCCTCCTCCTCCTCCTCTTTCCAGGCAGCTCCATCCTCAACATCCTTCTTCTGATATACACGCCAACGCAGTCTCACTTCTCTCATTTCGCCTCCAAACCATCCAATCTGCGCTGTCCCTCCAATATCCTCGTCCCTCACCCTGTCGCTCCCCTAAAATTCCCCTAAAAACAGTTAAATTTTCACAGACATTACTTTCACTTTCACTTTCAAATTATCACCCTTTAGCCTCTACTTTCTGCTGGAGGTATAACAAATAACAAAATAAAAATAAAATTTGTAATAATTTAAAGTAAAACGTAATAATAGAAGAATGAGATTTTCAAGAATTGTTTTCTGTCAGTCAACTAATTATCTGTGTTCATGCTTCTATCCATCTGTCTGTCTGTTTGTCTGTCTACCTGTCTGTCTGTCTATTTGTCTACAGGAAATCTTTAATCATGTTGTCGGTGATATTGAAATTTTTATTGGAAAAGTTGAAGCTGCTTTAGCGCAAGAGGAGGGAATCAAGAGAAAGAAAAAGAAAGGCGGAATCTCCCGGAAATATGGTGAGTCCATCCTGTATCCACCGTGTGCTTCACCAGAGCTACGAGCTTTAGGGAGTCTGAGTGTGTCATTGATTATTGATTTGGATTTCATTGATCCGCAGGTGAGAATTTCCCATCGGTGCAGGAATATATCGGATGTCTCCAGAAGTTTAAATACGCCTTCAACCTGCTGGTAAACGCAACACCTTCTGGTCCTGCAGTAGAACTTCCTGTCTGTCTATAAACTTTTGTCCAGCCTGTCTCGTGTTGGCACTAATGCACTGTGCTGTCTTTGCTGATGGCAGGGGAAGCTGAATGGACACAGAGACCTGGAAGCCCCTGTGTTCGTCCACACGCTCTTCTCCTCGCTGGGCTTTGTGAGTTTCTGCTCTTTTCACTTCACCACTTCTACATTGATTTTTCATTTTTATCTTAATGTAATCATTTTAAGCTGTTCATTTTAGTGAAAGTATCATATGTTGTAAAAAGTAGTATAACTGTGTTTTTCTCTTTGGCTGTGTCCCAAATCCCAAGTGTCCCAAGTGCACTAACCCACACAGTACGCATACTTTGCGTCCGACCAGCCCACAAAAAGGCTATTTAGAAAACACTCAAATTCTAGTGGGCCAAAGAGCCAATCAGAATTCATTTAAATGATTTGGCTTTTTGGCATTTTTGCACAATAAACCAGTATCTTACATAAAAACCTGATGAATTCAACTGGATTTATGCCCTTTCAGAGCTTCTTTAATATCTGATGATTCTGCAAAGTCCAAGAGCGACACATTTTATTTTCTTTCTGTCATCAAGTGAACTGATTATACAGATTATTTTGTTTATTGATTTGTGAATATAATAACAACAACAATAATAATATTACTAATAATAATTAATACTATTATAATCATTATTATTGTTGTTGTTCTTAGCATTGTTATTATTGTTAGCATTATTATTATTGTTGTTGTTATGAAAGTTATTATACAAATATGTTTATCGTTTCTAGTGTGAAAGGCTCTTTATGTGATTTTATTATTTACATTTAAATATATCACTTCTCATTTGCGTATGTATTTTTTCATGTTATACATATTTATAATGTCATCTGGCATAAAATCCAGTGTTGTATCCTCAGCGTAACAATTATGAAATCATTGTATTGGCTGGATGATCTTTCCTGACTCTACCATGAAGACCGTTTTAGGAACGTGTGTAATCATCTCCCATTAAGAGCAGAACAATATTTCATGTCACTGAAGATCAAGTGTCTCTTTCTCCTCTCGATGCTTTAGCTGACCAAGCAGTTTCCTCTGGATGTGCCTCGTTCGGTTCTGAGTCCTTTCCTCACCGAGGCAGCGCTGCATCTCCTCAGCCAGATGGTCACACCAGAGGAGGACAGGCTGTGGTCCAGTTTTGGAGACACCTGGCATGTTCCCAGGTCTGTCTGGCTTTCTTCAATCAAACAACTCTAAAGTTGCCTAAACTAGAAGTCAGTAGTCACCCAGATCTTCTCACCCCCTACTCCACCCTCCTCCAGCTCTTCACGAAGGTGGATCAGACTTGTGGGTGTGGTTTAGACTTAGTGTCAGATACAAACATCAACTAAACTTTACACAAACACCAGGACTGCTGTTCAGACCGATCTTAAAAAAAAAAAGATAAAATAACGAGTGAAAACTCATCTCTCAGGTGACGTAATGATCAGACAAACCTCAGAGCATTTTAATCATCACAGTGCTTTAATCTTCTAAACCCTGGAACCCTGGATGCTACTTTGAAGCTCATGCGTTTTGGGTGATCCCTCTTTTCAGATCGAAGTGGCCAAATGGAGATAGGATGGCGCCGTATATTCCGGTCTTTTATGACGGCTGGGCGCTCCCCCTGCCCGTCCCTCCGCAGTCCGCTCCCGTGACTCAGCCTCCATCACGGAGCAACAGTCAGCGCTTTCCGACCAGAAATGGCCCACAGCAGCCACCTGTACAGGTAAACTTCTCCTCAGCCAATCAGGCTTCATGCTAAATGCCATAAACGTAAACAAGTAATTAAGTCAGCAACTGTCGATCGACTGTTTGCCAGATAAGTAACACACTCAGTATCCACACCAAATTACCCCCAAAAAACCAGTTCAGTTTTAGAGATGGGGAAAACTGTAGGGCTGGTTAGGAAAAGTGAATCTCCATGCCATTCCTTGAAGAGGTGGTACTTCAGACGATGGACAGAAGACACTCAGGAGGACAGCTTGAGGACAGAAGACACTCCAGCACTGAGGATCCAGGACTGAGAAGCATCTCTGCAGGTTGTCCTGTTCTGGGGAGACAAGAGAAGACATGTTGCTCAATTGCTGCTGATAAGTACGGTTCTGGTCTGTTCTTGGCCTGGAAGGTGAGTATTCAAGCCACAGAGAACCCGTGCAGATCCCATAGTCATGGAGAAGAGTGAGAATTTAGGATGGTTGGAGATGAGACTCACAGCAGGATCAAGTGAAGTTCTGTTGTTGCCTTCAATGGAAGACCCTCCCATAGAGGGTTACAGTGTCCAGATTGGAGATGACCAGAGACTGGACAAGCAACGTTGTGGTTGGATTTTGTAAAGAAGTTGTCTGTATGTCCTGGAAAGGTTGACGGTGTAGAAGAGATGGCATCAAGCTATGAGTTTTAAGACTGTGAGATATGAAACGTTTATGTAGGGCTTTTAGTAAATGAAGTAGAAGTGTTAACTTTTAACTTTTCGTTCCAGGACAACAGGCCTTTCGGTGCCCCGCCTGCACGGTGAGTGACATCCTGTGACCTTGTGACGGGTGCAAAGGTGCAGACAAAAGGAAATCAGGAGTGATCAAAACTCAACAGTTCAGTCAGTTAAAACATTTAGAGCAGCAGCCGTTTGCCCGTTAGTGGTAATGAGGGTTGTTGTAAACATGCCACACACAAACACACAAGTATTGAAACAGCAAGGCCATTTCATTTGTTTTTGCACTGAAGACATTTGGGTTTGAGATTAAATTAGATTAGGTGTTCAGCTTTTATTTCCTGGTATTTACATCAGATCTGTTCAGTTGCATACAACACAGCACCTTCTGTATCCGACCACCCAGTTCATGTGTGAACATGCACTGGAACATGAGAGGCTGACAGAGAGTCTGGGTTTGTTAAAAAGGGAAAGACTGGAGAACAGTTTATGGATCAAAAGATGCTAATGTGTCCTGAAAAGGAAGGAAACCACCGGTTCCCTGAGAAACAGACACAGAAGTGGTCAGAAAGGGGAAAACAACATCAGCTGATGACAAACTGAGAAAAAAAAACCCCAAAACAGCAGTCACTGAAGAAGACTCTGAGAGGAGGAATGTTGAGGCCAAACCACCTGAAAAATAGTACAGAGAAGAGCCACAAAGTTGCCTAACGATGGGGAGAGTCTTCCTGGAGGTACTTGGGTTTAGCTCAAGAGGTAAAGTGGTGCTGGAGAGGATAGTGAGGTGTAAGATCCATAAATCAAAAACCTTTTAAATGTCCTACTACTAGGCTACCACCACGAACCCAAGCTTAGCATTTGTGAGGGACTGGACCACAAGGTCTGCACCACAGTACACATTCAGGTTCTGCCCCAATAGTGACCATTTGGGTTCAGGTCAGTGTTCTGTGGGAGCCACTGCAGTTCCTCCACACCAAACTCACCAGATCATGTCTTTATGGAGCTGTGGATTCAAGTCCACTAGGTTGTCCTGAGGCTCCCTTGATCAAGGTACCATCCCCAAGGTACCATTTTACCCTGGAAATCATACTTTGTCCAAGTGCTCACAATGACTAATAGTCAGTTTCACTAAGTGGAAAACTAACTGTGAAAAAATAGCACCAGCCCATTATACCTCCTCCACCAAACTTTACAGCACTATTCATTCTTATAGGTAGCCTTCTACTGGCATCTGCTAAACCCAAATTCTTCTGCCAGACTGCTTGAAATGTTGCAATAACACCACTTAAAACTGACTCAGACTAGGAAATGGCAAGATTAAAGTGAGATAAAGAGCAGTCACTGTTTAAGAGTGTTTTAGCGACAGCAGAGTGAAAACAGCGATGAATCCTGTACTGAGTGCAGTTTTATAACGAGAAAATTATTTACTGTATTAAGCAGCAAGTCAGTAAAGCAAAAAGTGCAAAGACTTGATATAATTCAATAATTGTGGAAAAACCTAGGATTTGGGTCAGGTTTTGTAAAAGTCTTGTTTTTGCAAGAAATCCTTTAAATTGAAACATTTGCCCAGATCGATTTTGCAAAAAAAAAAAAAAAAATAGTAGCATAAAATGAATGTTTCTGCAGCTCTGAAGCCCCACAGCTGTACATGCGGGTGATCTACGACTTCACAGCCAGGAACCGGCAGGAGCTGAGTGTGCTGAAAGGTGAAGTGGTCCAGGTGAGCCAGTGATCTTCTGCAGGAGAACAGGGCTGGTCAAAGTTGTGGCTGGATCCTCTAACGTGGCTTTATGAACCTGTTTCTCTCCTGCAGGTCATAGACAAGTCCAGGCAGTGGTGGATCGTGCGGAACAACCGTCGGGAAGAAGGACACGTACCTCCAAATGTTCTCGAGCCAATGGGTGGGGAGGAGCCTTCAGTACGTTTTTCTCCTTTACTTTGGGCACATTTATTCAGATCAGTCTTTCACACCTGAAACAAAACAGGCTCATTTTTCCTCCAGAAGAAGTACAGCTACTCAGGTAAAATTCCTGATTCAGCAGATTAACTTATTAAAGTACAGATATAGAGTATAAAGTAAAAAGTACAGGAATGTACTGAGAGTGTAAAGTAAAAAGTACAGGAATGTACTGAGAGTATAAAGTAAAAAGTACAGGAATGTACTGAGAGTGTACAGTAAAAAGTACAGGAATGTAAAAAAAAAAATGTCCCACTCACTAGAATACAAATCGCACATTTCAGTCTGATCTGGTTTAACTAAACTCAGACTATAAAGATTCAGCCATGAACCGTAAGCACATTAAAAGCGTCCGCTGTAAGTGTGAGTGGAGACCGTGTGAAGTAAAGCAGTGTTGGAGTGACTGGAGGCTCCTGAGTGATGACGTTGATCTCCCTCTGTGTCAGAGATCGAACGGACCTCCACATCTGGACCTGAGATCCAGCCCGGAGGACGTGAGGGCCTGGCTGCAGTACAAGGGCTTCTCCAAAACGTAAGAAACCGCCTTCATGGTCGCTGCTGTTCAGGACACTAGTGTTACTCTGACATGACAGACGGGTGCAAAGGTTACGTTTGGGATCTTTACAGCATGATAAGCCTCCAGGATCTCCCAGGAGAGCCGCCCCGTCCATGTGGTCTGTCGTTAATGCTGAGTTGCAGGGTGTGTCCTAATATATCAGGACATTCAGCAGCTGGGATGTTTGATAAGGTGTGTACTGAGCAGATCCTCCCTCCTGTAAACGCTCCGCTGCATCTCAACCTGCACCTTACAGTGGGAAACGAGCCTCTGTGGGTGTATCTACTGGACCGCTTCACATTAAAACGCATTTTATTAACTTTATTAACTCTTTAAAACTGTCACAAACCGTTACAGATCTGAACCAAATGAAAAAACAAAAAATGACCTAACAATATGTTTGAATAATGTATAAATATGCTATTTATTATATACACAGCACTGTGTAAAAGTTTTAGTCAGGTGTGTAAAACGCTGTAAACAGACGCTTTCAGAAATGGAAGTGTTGATCATTTATCTTCATCAATCAACAAAATGCAGTGAATGAACAAAAGAGAATCTAAATCAGATCAATATTTGGTGTGACCACCCTTCGCCTTCAAAACAGCATCAGTTCTTCTAGGTACACTCGCACACGGTTGTTGAAGGAACTCGGCCGGTCGGTCGTTCCAAACATGACTGTGTTTCTCCTCCGTGTGACGTTGATGATCACCAGTACCTGTTTGGTAAAACTGGTTGATCAGACACCGACTATAATCCTACAGAATCCCTGACTGTGTGAGTGTTCCTAGAAGAACTGATGCTGCGCTGAAGGCAAAAGGTAGTAACACCAGATATTGATCTGATTCAGATTTTCCTTTTGTTCCTCACTTTGCATTTTGTAAATTGATCAAAATAAACAATCATTATTGATATTTCTGAAAGCGTTCTGTTTACAGCATTTTTCACACCTGCCTAAAACTTTTGCACAGAACTGTGTATATAGAATTTCTTTATCTCTCTCTGTCATATATAAATGTGTGTGTGTGTGTGTGTGTGTGTAGGACAGTACGTAACCTGGGTATGATGAACGGTTCTCTGCTGTTGGGGATGAGGCGGGACGATATACGAACTGTGTGTCCAGAGGAAGGAGGACGGGTCTTTTTCCAGCTGCAGGCCATCAAATCAGCTGTGGCAGTGCGTACACACACACACACACACACACACACACACACACACACACACACACACACACACTTATATAGTTTTAACCAAATCACTTCAATGGAAAGTTTGTATGAATAGTTTCTGTGTGTGTTCATTAAATATTTGCATTTTTAATAATTCATAAATAATTAAAACTCTCCACTGAACTCCTTAATGTGTGTGTGTGTGTGTGTGTGTGTGTGTGTGTGTGTGTGTGTGTGTTCTCTCCAGCTGGCCAGTGAGGAGGAATATAATCAGTACGGCAGACGTTAAATCTGAAGTCTGAAGGCTGCGATTTTGCTGCTCGTTGATCAAAAATTAGAATTTCCGAATCATGAAATCACAACGTTCACATTTCAGTTTTATAGAAGTTTAGGCTGAAGTGGCACCGCAGCTGATCTGGAATCTCTTTCCTTTCCTATTTATTATTCCAACCTTTCCCAGAACCTACCGGAACCTTACTGATGTTTAAACCCTGATCAGATCGGACCT
This sequence comes from Hepsetus odoe, assembly GCA_017165825.1. Taxonomy (NCBI): domain Eukaryota; kingdom Metazoa; phylum Chordata; class Actinopteri; order Characiformes; family Hepsetidae; genus Hepsetus; species Hepsetus odoe. The sequence continues at coordinate 29,014,167 of CM029373.1, read as the reverse complement.
GCGTGAGTTCAACCGCCTGAAGAAACGCTGGGATATTTATAGTCACATATTTATACGGTCCGAGTCTGATCCCTCTTCACCATCACCCAAATAAACAGGTTCAGGCCTCCTGTCGCCGAGTCTCCACACAAACCGAGCCTTCACGCGCTCTTACTCCAGACCGGTCGGAGGCGAGTGGAGCTCCCGCTTTCACTGGATGATCACTGATAGAATCAGAGGCTTTTTTGCCTTCAAAAATATATTTGAATATTCAAATGAGGTGCCATTTATTTCTGCACAAATTGTCCAATTCGAAACCGAAATTCAGGTTCTGGATACATGTTGGATTGAAACGTGTCTGATGGTGAAGACTCGCTCCAGCGGGAGGAACGATTTGACTACAGTGGTCCTGTTTTTAGGTGTAGTGATGAAAACCTCTTATTTTTCCAAAGCAGCTCGTTTGGAGCGCATCAGAACCGCAAGTCCATCAGGAGCTTCTTCAGAACCTTCTCAGGAACGAAGGTGTGATGATTTCTGGTTTTATAGAAGCTGATAGTTCTGGTTCTGAAACACTGATTCAGAGAACAATGTGAAGAACGGACCTCAGAAGTGGAGAACCCAGTGAGAACCGGCTCTGACTGTGGAGAACTGCTCAAGAGCAAGCAACAGAACCGTTTGGATCCAGCAACTCTTCTCAGGTGTCACACCTGTGAGTGGGCGGGGCTAAAGCTTCTTTAAAGCTGATCTGCCTTCTTGTGTTTTTCTACCATTTAAGACCATCAATCACAAATATGAGAAAATTAAAATTTTAACGACTTGATCTGGACACGAATTCTTCCTTTTTTCAGGAAGTAATAAGCTTTCAAAAATGGATTTCAACCCAAAATGTTTCAGCTTTTATTGAAATTTTGGAGTGCAATGCTCTTCTGTACATCTCAATTTAATCAAAATGAAAAATAAAATAAAAAAATCACCAAATACTTCAGAACTCCTAAACTTGGTGTATGAGCTGTAAACTTTACTGCTTTTATTCTTTCAAACGAAACGAAGAACACTAATCATCTTACTGAAGGTCTAGAAATTTGGATCCAGAAAGTAAAAATCCTCCAGACTGTCCGTCTGCTCGAGTCGGCCGGAAGAAAACCATGGGAATATTTTTCATTTCTGGATTTATCTGCTCAATTCAGCATTTAAGGCTTTTTGGAATGGACTAGAACATCGTTCCATTTTAGAACATCTATCAGCACTAGCTGTGGAACCACAGGAACGGGTCTCTCTACTTCTTCTTGTTCCCCCACTTGGCCATCTTGTTGTTCACGGGCGTCTTCATGAACCTGCTGGACTTCATGTATGCGGAGATCTTCTCCAGCTCCTGCAACGGAATAAAGTTCAGACCTCCATTAAATCCCTTCTCAGCTTCATAAGCCTGATGTCAATCAGGAGAACGTTTACTGACCAACACATCGCGCAATTCTGCTCAAACTACAATGAACGGAATTTTGAAGAATAATTCAATGATCATTTTAACCTTAGTGTTTTTATATTTCACATGTTCTTTTACAGCATTAGCGTGCAAATAGTCTGTTTCCTTCTTGATCTGGTGTGGACCAGAGGAGGACGGGTTCTTGCTTCCTCCTCAGGTTCTTCCTCCAGTTTTAAGGAGTTTGTTGTTTACTAGGAGTCTGGACTTCGTGACGAAGACGAGTGCTTTAGAAATAACACGGACTTGATTTTTCGGAGACGTTCTTATTCAGAGCTTCACTCGTTTGTTCTTCATTCCTTTGAAGCTTGCACACTTTACGAACCCCGAACGAGTCAAGAGCTGCACCACCTTTCCCCGAAGATTACAGCTTCAATGCTGAAAGTTATTTTTTTACTTTTAATTTTCGTTTTTCCCCCCCATTTTAATTAAGTGAAAGTGACTATTAGTCATGTGAACACAGTGATCCACAACCACACCGTCCAGCAGGGGGCAGACACATCCAGCACCCGGGAAACAGTGATGGGGACTGTACATCGATCAAGGGAACCTAAGGGCAACCTTGATGCTGGGACCCAGTCCTTAAATACTAGACCACCACTGCCCCTTATATATATATATATATATATAAATAAATTTAAAAAAAAGTAAAGAAATTTTTTTTATAAACACTTTCCACATTAAAAAAAGCTTTTTTTTCTACCATCAGTCCACGGCAGGGTCCCAGACTGTGGTCCTGGAGAACCGGTTTACCAAACTGAGTCGGGCCTGATCTAAAACATCCAGACCTCAAATCGGTCCAGCAGATCTCTGAGGTTCTTGAAGTCGTCCAGACACTTGGGCTCGAACATGCGGTGCTGATCCAGCAGCTCGTACATGATGAAGTCCACAAAGCTGATCTACAGCAACAGAGAAGAGACAGACTGACTGCGTTTCTGCAAGAAATTTGGATTTTTCTGTTCATGAACGTCTTCATGCTCACCACCTAGCTCGCATGCAATAGCCACCACCTGCCACTAGGTGGCAACCGCAGAGCGATGTGAAGTTTAATTAACAGCAGTTTCAGATCAATACAAAAGACTCAATGCTGCTTCAAGTGACCGCTACAGATCGAGGTGAGCAGAAGGTGGCGCTATACACCCGCAAAGGGTTTAATGTCCAATCTAGGATACAGCTGGAGTTAAGGCAGATAATAACAATATGAAAGTGAAAGTGACAACCCTGGTCATTGTGAAACGCAGCAAAGCACAACACACAGGTGCAGCAGGGGGCAGCTATTGAAAGCGCCCAGAGAGCAGTGACAGGGACAGTACCTTGCTCAAGGGTACCTCAGGGCAACCTACAGATGAGGGAATCGAATCCACAATCTTCCGATCTAGAGCAACTCCCTCACCACTAGACCACCGCTGCCCCGCTATACACACACACACACACACACACACACACACACACACACACACACACACACACACACACACACACACTTTTTGTGTATTTCCATCATTTTTACTGAGCATTCAGAACATTTCAAAACAACTGTTGCCATAGAAACATATCCTGTTCTGGTCTGGTTTACCTTTTCACCAGCGAACCACTTCCTCTCCCCCAGGAAGTTAGAGAACTGCTTAAGGACCCCTGGTAGCGCCTCCAGGTACGCCTGCTTTTTATTGTCCTTTTGGAGGTTAATTTACATAAACATCATTAGAATATTCATCATACACTCGTTTAATAAATCCCTCCGTTCTTTAACACAAACTCACAAAATCCAAATAGCAGAGCATGACGAAGCCATTGCGAAAGTCCATGGCCTGATTCTCCAGGATGTCCACCCTGATCTTCTCATCTTCTGTCTCTCCACCTAGAAAGTAAAGGATGAAGGGATGTGAGAAAAAAAAAAAGAAGAGGACAAAGTGCTGATTAACAGGGAAATAAATGGCAGCAGCTCAGCAAAGAAAACACAGGCGTCATAACATGCCCACTGATAACCCCGCCCACACCTCGCCTCCCATACAACCCCGCCCACACCTCGCCTCCCATACAACCCCGCCCACACCTCACCTCCCATACAACCCCGCCCACACCTCACATCTCACTTATAACCCCGCCCACACCTCACATCACACTTATAACCCCGCCCACATTAATAAAATCATCAGATCAGCTTTTCCTCCTCTTGACTTCCAGAGCGAGACGCTGAAAAACTGATCTGTGTGTTTGTTTTCTCTCAGCTAGACAACTTTAACGCTCAGAACCCTGCAGACAGAGAACCGGCACACAGGAAACAGAACCCTGTCCTAGCTTCAGTCCCCTCGACCGCCCGTCTCCTTTAGAACAGATTTTAAATCCGGTTTGATTTTAAAGCTCTTAATGGATGAAGATCTTCATCCATTACAGAAGGTCTGCTGGAAAACACTTTTACTGAAGATCCTCAAATCAAACAGGAAAAGAACTGGAGAACCTTTAGTTTTATTCCCCAAAACTCTGGAACACACTGCTCACCAACAACAGTCAGGAGATGACTGTAGATCATTTCCCAGAACACACTGCACTCGGACTTTAAAACTGCTTTATAAATTGTTAGAAGATCTGGAGCACTTTGAGCGACATGTTAACACACGAAAAGCTCTCAGAAAGTGAAACTTCTACAGAACGCAGAAGGAAAGAGAACTTTCAGAAGAAAAACTCGGTGCCAACAGGTCAGGACTCGTTACTGAACTCACACAGTTTACAATCAAACCAACACCGAGCGGGGCGTGCCTCCTGACAGCCAATCACAGAGAGCCATCTCACAGAACCAAGAATCAGTAAACACGTCAGGGTCACACTGGGAAACTGGTGCATTTCAGCGTAACTCCGCCCATTTTCTAGATCATTTTAGCAGAAATAACTATTTGAATATGAAGATCTGCCTCAAGTTCCCTTAAAACTAATCTAAAACCAACCTGCCCGTTTTTCAATCCTCAAAAATCCCAGTAAACAGTTTCATCGTCAGGCCGAACAAGGAGACCGGGGCAGTGGTGCTCTAGTGTGGAGGGACTAGATCCCATGGTGGGGAGGTTGTGGGTTCCAGTCCCAAACAGGACACGAGTGATTTGCGACAGACAGGAACCAACGTAAAGGTTTACAGGACGGTAGTGACACCAGCGGGGTGCTGGTGGTCTAGTGGTAGGATACTTGCCTATGGACCTATGGCTCAAGAGGTCCCAGGTTCGAATCCCACCTCTGGCACTATCACCACTGGGTCCCTGAGCAAGACCCTTAACCCTGAGTTGCTCCAGGGGGACTGTCCCTGTAATTAGGACATGTAAGTCGCTCTGGATAAGAGCGTCTGCTAAATGCCGTAAATGTAAATGTAAATGTTATACGGGTTGGAGACAGTGATGAAAAGACAGGCGGTGGTGCTGAAGGTGTCAGATATTTGCATCAGGAGGGACAAGGACAGACAGGATTAGGAACAAGTGTAACAAGGGACAGCTCAGGTGGACTGCGTTGGTTTGGACATGTCCAGAGGAGACGAGAAGAATATCAGGAGAAGGGTGTTAAAGATGGAGCTGCAAGGAAAGAGGAGAAGAAGAACAAAGAGGAGGTTTATGGATGTGGAGAGAGTGGACATGCAGGTAGTTGGTGTGGAAGAAGATGCAGAGGACAGAAAGACATGGAGAGGAGTGATTTGTGGAGACACCTAACAGGAGCAACATCAGCACTATCATTCATACACACGTGCTTAAAGAGATGATTTGTTTTTGAGGGTCACTCACAGAGGTCGTGCTTGCGGGCGATGTATCTCATGATGGCATTGCTCTGCACTATCTTCCTGTCTCCGTCCTCGAGGTAGGGCAACTGGGGAGAAATAAAAGTCATGGCACCTTCCAGTGACACGCAAACCCAGCGGTCCTTCATCCCAGACCACAACTTACATTTGGGAAGTCCATCTTGAGCTTGGCCTTGTCCTCAAACCAGCAGCTTTTATCATAACTGGGAGCTGCAGACACAGATCAGATCAGAGACATCAGGGACACAGCTCAGGCTCAACAGTTTCTCATTTGCCATTTAAATGCTTTGATCTCCTTTGATCTACGATTTGGCTTCAAAATGGCTAAACTTTAATTCAAACAGCAGGCTTCAAAGAGAAGCTTACAAACTAAACCAACAGATCAAAGTCATGGAGAAAAACAAAAAACTAACTATTCTCCATAAAAAGAGCATTTCACCTTCACCTCACCTGCAGCTTACATTTTAAACAAATAATGGTGCTTTAGAGAACATCCTAAAGAACAGAACAGAGAACATGCCATTCAAAGGGGAACCTGATCACAACGGTGGTGGGTGGAACCAGACGTCTGAATCCCCTGAGCTCGGATTTAAGATTTTGGACTAAAACTAAACCCGTTCACGGTGCAGGGACACGAAGAACAGCTGATTTTGTCCAGATGGATTATTGTACCATTGTTAGAGACACGTGGAGCTTCTCTGGGGGACATGCATAGATTTGGGACTGGGTTCTGGGTTCCATTCACCACCAGTGTGAAGCATCTTCTGATGGACCCGTGCAGATTTTTGAAAATAAAATAAAAGAGCAATGTGGAATGTGCATCACCTTCTCCGCAGGAGTAGAATGTGTCCTCATACTCGGTCCCTGTGTACTCCAGCAGCAGACGGATGGGCTGGGCAAGCTGTCCAACAGAGGACACAGAGCACACTCAGGACACTGGACATCAACTCTGTCCTTTAAACGTCTTTAAATGACAGTCTGGGTGAAAGTGTATCTGGAAAATGAACCTGGTCACATTGTCCAACTTTTACTTTTGGAATGGTCCGTTCCACCTTAAATAGCGCAACAACTGCCGCACCATTTAAGGTGGAACGGACGAATCCAAAATTCAAAGTTGGAAAAGAGACGAAAAAGCCCCGTGATGCAAAAAAATAACAAGCATTGGTGTCCCTTACCCCTCGGATGTCCCAGTAAACCAGTTTCATCGCCATGTCCGAGCAGATTAAAGGAGACCAAAGCGAAGAAAGCAGCAAAGTCTCAAACTCAAACGGTGAAGCGAAGCTGGCCAATCACAGGCAGGGGGCGTGTCCCACGGCACGGAGGCTTATATAACCAGCGGCATGTAGGTGAAAGGGCAACTCCACCGACTCTTCTAAAAGTCCTGCCAACAGTCCCTCGAAGTTGAGTTTGAAGATCACTCTTTACAGTGGTGGTGACTGGAACCAGCCGTCACACATCATCCCATCTCCTCTACAAACCCACCAGTGGAGCCTCACGAGCGATGACTAAACCACTTCCCCCGCCACCATGAACAGGCTTAGTTTTAGTCCATAATCTCCTCCAAATGCTGGTTGGGGTTCCCTTCACCAACAGTGGGAACAGTTCTGATTCTGTTCTCTACTCCAGCTCTACTTTTTAAACGTTTTTTCATTCATCATCCAAACCATTGAAACATTGTGTCCCACTTAAGTCCCCAAAACCTTCACCCATCGCTTTGATATTGAGCTGTGGTTCCAGACCTTTTAAGTCCTTTAAGTTGGGACATGGGTTCATTGATGGGACTAGTTTGTCACCTAGATGCTGGATGGGAATGAGATATGGGGACTTTGGAGGAACACCTTGAACTCTTCGTTCCTCAGTCGGTTCCTGAACAGTGGGTGTAATGTGAGGGAGCATTGTCCTGCTGAAAGAGGCATTGCCATTACAGGACTCTGTCACCATGAAGGGGGAACTTGTTCTGCAGAGATGTTTAGGTGTCAAACTAACATCCACATGAATGCAGAACCAAAGGTTTCCTAGCAGATCATGGTCCAGAGAGTCACATGCCTCCTTCCCATAGTGCATCCTGGTGCCCACTTGAAATAATGATTAAAATATCTTTTCGTTTATAATATGTTTATAACTTATTATTGAATATAAAGTAATACTGACTAAACTGAATGGTGCTTTATGTGAACTTCTATTAAATCACCATCTGTGTCACGAAGCATCATCCACTTTTATGATCTTGTGCAACGGCACAACAACATCAAATCATTTCAAAGTCTTTTAATCATGAGATAACAGGCCAGAGGAAAATAAAATCGATATGAATTTCTCATTTGCAATAAATAACATTTCAGCCACAGATGTCCAATTACACACAGACATACAAAAGAAGGATTGACTTAAAATGAGTGAAACCACCAATAAAACACGGTACATTCCCATAATAAACATGTGCGACTACAAGGTCAAACCAAGGAAAGAATATCATCTGAAATAACACAGTTTGTAAATGAAGGATGAGGGAGCTTTCAGACACAGTGCAGAATAGCAGCCCTGCTGCATGGGAGCCGTGTCCATGCCAGCCGTTTTCCAAGAAGCACTGTCCAATGTCCAAGATGCTTAAATGAGTTTCTGTCTGAGCTCCATTCAGGAGCTGTAATGCTTGCCAGACCCAGTTTTATAATGATCATCAAACCTGCACTGATAATGCAATAAACAAGGCCTTGAGCAATAACAGCATGAAAACTGTGCCAAAAAGCTTACACTGGCCATGCTTGCTGGTAGTCAAATCCTGTCCAGTTTCTGACCGTTTGTGCCACAATGATCGCGGATGAGCTGTAAAAGCTTGAGGAGTGGTATTTGTGCAGGTAGTACCAGCACTGGATCAGAATATTAAGATATAAACGCACATTGCATGCTGAAAATGGAATTTTCACATTAAACTTTGTGATGCATCTAATTAAACTAAACATGTCCATCATTTCCTCATGAAGAAAATATCTCACATCACAGTTTCCCTTTTCGGTTCCTTTACTTTCAACAAAGTTAAACAGTTCACTCATGGTGAAGGAGGCCTGTCACAATTATTGGAACTCATCACAATGAGTCTGTACAGCTGTTTGTGTTCACGGTCATGTTTACATCAACAGGCAGATCATGTTCGTTTTTCTTTCCATTTCTTTCCATGGGCAGAAGAAAATACATTTTGTATTTTGTACTTGGAAGTAGGCAGACAAGAATGCCTTTAGAGGGCGATGGTGAGGAACGTTTGTTTGTTTGATGTTTAGTCCTTTAGAGGGCGACGGTGAGGAACGTTTGTTTATTTGATGTTTAGACCTTTAGAGGGCGACGGTGAGGAACGTTTGTTTATTTGATGTTTAGACCTTTAGAGGGCAGTAGTGAGTTGCATCTAATAATGATTGCAATTATTATAATATTAAAATTAATAATCAGTTGTCAGTCAAGAGTTTCATGATTGTGACAGGTCTCCATGGAAATTATTTAAATCCAGTACATTGAATACATTACATTTCATTTTCTAGTTTAATTACGTGCCAATTGTTCACTCGGTGCTGCGGTCATGCAAAGAGAACCTTCCTCCTCAATAGTATCTAGTTCCTCGCTCCTCACGGCTTGTGTGATCAGATTCAGCTCTTCACACAGGGTCTCGAAGCGATAGGCCACTCGGATGTCTGGAACGTTGGTCCGGCGGATGTCGTTCCCTTCCTGACCTTCTTTAATGTAACTGGGACCCAGCCAATAACTCTTCGCCTAAAAAGAGAGGACAGTTCTACTGAGTCATGGGGGAGAGGGAGGACCAGATATGAACAGGTGTGGATCAGTCAGTAAAAGAGTAAACTCTTTTGATAGCTGTGTACTAAAATGTCACAAAAATATTGCTTTAAACTGTAATTTTCTTTTAAAATCTCTCCAGTTCCTATTCTGACACGTCCAGCTCTGCCTTCTGTCTTTTCATCAGTGCCCCTGTCTCCAACCCATATAGCATAGTTGGTCTCACTACCTCAAGCTGCTCCCTATGCTTACTGCAGATCACAATATCATCAGCAAACATCATTGTCCACGGAGACTCCTGTCTAACCTCGTCCGTCAACCTCGTCCGTCAACCTGTCCATTACTATTGCAAACAAGAATGGGCTCAGCACTGATCCTTGATTTAATGCAACCACTACCTTGAATGCATCTGTCACTCCTACTGCAGATCTCACCACTGTTACACTGTCATCATACATATCCTGAACTACTCGCACATACTTCTCTGTAGCTCCTGACTTCCTCTACAAAACCACAACTCCTCTCTAGGCAATCTGTCATCTGCTTTCTTCAGGTCCACAAAGGCACAAAGTAACTCCTTCTGACCTTCTCTGTACTTCTCCATCAACACCCTCAGAGCAAACATTGCATCTGTGGTGCTCTTTCTCAGCATGAAACCACACTGCTGTTCACTGATCATCAGCTCTTTTCTTAACCTGCTTCCACGACTCTTTCCCAGAACTTCATGCTGCGTCTGATCAACTTTATCCCTCTATAGTTACTACAGCTCTGTTCATCACCCTTATTCTTGAAGATCGGTACCAGTACACTTCGTCTCTACTCTTCAGGCTCCTCTTACTTTCTAAGGTTGTGTTAAACAATCTGGTCAGAAACTCAACTGCCATCTCCCCTAAACTCCTCCATGCTTCCACTGGTATGTCATCCGGTCCAACAGCCTTTCCATTCTTCATCCTCTTCATCGCTGCCCTTACTTCCATCTTGCTTATTTGCTGCATTCCCTGGTTCACTATCCTCACATCATCCAGTCTTCTATCTCTCTTATTCTCTTCATTCATCAGCCCCTCAAAGTTCTCCTTCCATCTACTCAACACGCTCTGCTCATTGTGGTAACTTAATATTAACTACAGCCATTTCCATCTTTTTCACAAAATCTACAACCATCTGACCTTCAGATTTACATTTACATTTGCAGCATATCTAGAGCAACTTCCATGTCCTGATTACAGGGACAGTCCCCCCTGGAGACACTCAGGGTTCAGGGTCTTGCTCAGGGACCCAGTGGAGGTAGTGCTGGAGGTGGGATTTGAACCTGGGAACTCTTGAGCCATAGGTCCATAGGCAAGGATGCTACCACTAGACCACCACCACCACCCCTACATCCTTCAGCATTCCTCTCCTTGACACCACACCTACCCATCACCTCCTCATCACCTCTGTTCACATGTCCATTAATATACACTGGCTTGAGCATCCCTAGCGGCTGGATTGCCCATACACCCAAAACCTGAGAGAGGGATGAACACGTGAGGGATCTGGCGTGAGAAAAATTCAGCACCTTGTGGGAGAAGCCACTCATGATGACGCTGTTTCTGGCCAGTTCACACATATCACACGAGCTGAGCTTCCACACCTGAGCAGCGATGCTGTACTCCTCCATTAGCGGCTCCTGAAAACACACACACACAAACACAGACACACACACACACACAAACACACCAAAGCCATGGATCTCAAAATAAAGTTTGAGGAGTCCTTGGTTTTACATCGTGGGAATGAAAAATGTTTGAGAACCCTGGCTCCAGAGAACTTATGAGGTTTGTACATGGAAAGGTTCTTTAGTGCTTCTTTTCTCAGCATGACTCCAAAAACCCTGTTGAACTGAGAGGCAAGTACACAGCCTTGATCTTCAGTCAAACCCAAACGCTCTGCTCTTCCTTGTGATGCATCTTCAGCTGAAACTGCCTCATCTGTAGAAACTGAAACTGAGGTTATCAAGCTTCCTTCATGTCTGGCTGAGAAAAGCTGAGGAGGTCCTAACCTTGGTGAAGTGGAACTGCAGAGGGTCATCAGTAGATAAGGAGACCATGAGGCCCCGGGACAGGTACTCGGGCAGTGGGTTGCGGTGGTAGCTAAGAAACAGGCTGTTGTTGCTGAGTGGAGACATGGCAATGCCGATTTGAGCCAAATAATAAAGGTACTGCAACACCGGCGCCTGCAGACACACACACACACACTTTACTTGTTTTTTTCACTTTTCAAAACTATTTAAAACCATCAGCTGTCTATTATATTATGTAAATGCACAAATAAAATTGTGCATTTATATAATGGATGGAGATGGATGGACAGATGGACGAACATATGGACAGACTGCCAGACACACAGACAGCTAAACAGATAGATAGATAGATAGATAGATAGATAGATAGATAGATAAAGAGATGAGATGAGAGATGGATGGATGGTTGCATGGACGGATGGACAGATGAACGGACAGACAGACAGACAGACTGACTGACTGACTGATTGATTGATTGATTGATTGACAGACATATAGATATAAGAGACTGAAGGTTTCCGTGGCAGACACCGAGAGCCGGTAAAATCATGTTGTCCATGACAGTCTGAAGTCCTCTCACCTTCCGGAGCAGCAGGCCGTGGGAGATGTTCTCTGAGAGCATGAAGCCTGACACCAGGTGATGGATGGGTCCTGCTTCTCCACAGTGAGGCCTCAGCACAAACGTGTTGAAGTTCCTCTTCCTGTGGAGAAACAACATCACAGGCCCAGGGCACAAAAAGAAGGTGAAGAGAAAACTCAGGGTTCCTCCCTGTCACCATGCAGGTCTCAACAGGTCCTGGGATCAGTGTGAAAACTACAACTGTTTTCATAATAATCACTTAAACCATTAATAAGCAAATTAACCCTCTCGAGACCCAAAAAAGAACATTTGTTGTTTTCTTTTATCTGACGAGGATTAAGCTTTGACTCACACTTGGTTTGTTTCCGCCAGATAAAAAGTCCCCTTCACTGCAGTTATCTTTCACAAGTTTATCCAAATGCGCTGATTCTATTGCCATGAGAAACTCATTTAACCATAAATGATTTACTTTGTGGCTGCCTGTGACATTAGTGCCAAGTAAAGTCATCTTATTTTAAACTTTTTTGATGTGTACTTCCTTCCTTTGGCTCAAATTTTTGAAAAGCAGAACACCAATTATCACGAGTTATCACCAGTATGCAGACCACACTTAAATCTATTTTCTAATCTATCAGGTTCTTCACTAAATGACCTCAGTCCTACAGACACATTGTGTTTCCCTTCAAATGTACCTGCGCAGGTGGTTGAGCACAGTCATGTTGGCGAACATGTAGTAGAGATAGTAGGAATAGGGCGGATTATCCTCCTCAGTCCAGCTGACAGGGAGGGGACTGTCCAGGTTGAAGATGTGCTGCTCTGGTTTGGACTCGTCATCTACACTGTCAAACCCAACCACCTGACACACAGTAGCAACAAGTCAGAGAGAGAGAGAGATAGACGGACAGACAGACAGACAGACAGACGGACAGACAATGTACACATCCCAATAATACTAAAAAAAAGTACAGGAATGTAATGAGAGTGTAAAGTAAAAGTACAGGAATGTACTGAGAGTGTAAAGTAAAAGTACAGGAATGTACTGAGAACGAAGGGAGAAAAAGGAAATATCCCTATGAACGAATGACGCCTCTGTTTTTTCAGACGGGGACTCACATGCTGCAGGAAGAGATGCAGCTCCGGGTGGCTCCTGGGGTTGACGGTGACTTCAAACAGAGGCATGAAGATGTTCTCCAGCATCTCCTGGAAATTGGAGAGCTGTTTCTTGGTGTGGTAGACGTCGCTGCAGAGGAGGAGCAAACCATGCTGTTAACACAGGATCAAAAACTCATGATAGAAGCTATTTATTCTCTCTTTGGTATCTAGGTAGGTGTGGCTCTCTCATTGGTCAGGCCTTCAGGAGCTGCATTGAAGTCCTACACTGCATAGATGTGACAATTAAGACAGTAAACTTTGAAGTGAAAGTGACATATTGTGAACCACAAGTGAACACATCCTCTGTATTTAAGTCACACACGGTCCAGCAGGGGGCAGACATATCCAGCACCTGGGGAGCAGTGATAGGGACGGTCCCTTGATTAAGGGAACCTCAGGCCAAGCTACTGGTCTGGGATTCAAACCCACGACCTTCCAGCCTGTGTGTATTATGCAGAGTTTTGGGATGCATGTCAGATGTTTTTAGACTTTTTCAGACACACCATATTTTGTTGATGTCTTTGAGTGAAAAGTCAGATACAGAAAATTATAAATATGTAATTTTTCTGCTACTTTAAGGACATCAAACCCACGACCACCACGAAACATCATTTCTATTCATATGCAGGGTTTAAAGCTAGTCAGATTCCAAAAACCAGAAATTATAAAATGTGTCGTAACTTATGCACGGGACAGGTTTCATGTCTTCTTTTTCCCCAAATGTCTTAAAACTTCAGCAAATAAACACAACGCTTTCGGTAAAAGATTTAACCTTATTTATAATCAACAAAACATGTCGTTCCAGGAGGGTCGTCTGTACGCGTGACTGTAAATGATTTGACTGATCTGGTGTTTCTGAGAGTGAAGGACTGAAGTTTGGACACATTTGTCCACATTTGTCAGCACTTACAACAGCCGAGGCACCTGGACGAGCCAGCGCACGTTGTCAGAATAGACCTTGTGTTTGACGGCCCACTTGGCCAGCTTGTCCCACTCATCCCTTGAGCGTCCATAGATGGAGAGACGCAGCTCAACGTTCTGGTATTTACTTTCTTCCAGGTCTGCCATCACCTCCTTCAAGTGCACACAGCAACAGTCAGCAGGGGGCAATTCAGCACAGACAAAAAATTAAGATCATGTTCCCAGATGGTTTTGTACCTTGATAATATGTCCAAAGTATTTTCCTTCAACGTGGTTGTCCGTTTTGATGAAGATCTCTCGAAGGATGGACTCTCCGATGGGGTTATATTTGGCATTGAATTTGTCGAAGCGATGGAAAGTGTTTCGGTCCTGCATGGAAAACAAACACCATGTCTGTTTTGATACTAATTTTAAAGGAATAGTTTGGCAAAACATCAGATTGACCCACATGTGGTCAATCATCAGTCGAGGCAAGAGTCCAAATTTAGCATCTTTGGTTTAGAACTGATGGTTTAGTAGGGGGCTGGTGGTCTAGTGGTGGTACTTGTCTATGGATCTGTGGCTCAAGAGGTCCCAGGTTTGAATCCCACCTCCAGCACTACCACCACTGGGTCCCTGAGACCCTGAACCCTGAGTGTCTCCAGGGGGACTGTCCCTGTAATTAGGACATGGAGACACTCTGGATAAGAGCGTCTGATAAATGCTGTAAATGTAAATGTAGAACTGGAGCTAGGAGACACTAGAAGTCAAATCATTTCTCCCAAAACTTCACTTTAACCTCTAAAAGATCTTCATGAAGGTGGATCAGACTTGTGGGTGTGGTTTAGGACTTACAGGGGTTTACACAATAAGGTGTGTTTTCCGGAGCTGATCTAGAATCAGTCCTAAAGAGGAATCCGATCCCAGATCAGTCTGAACATCAGTCCTGGGTTTGAGTTTAGTTGATGTTTGTAGCGACCATAGCGGTAAGTCCTACTGTGTCCTAAAACACACCTATTAATCTGATCCACCGTAATAAAGAGCTGAAGGAGGTTCGAGAGGAGTTTTGGGTGGAAAAGATTTGGGTGACCATTGACTTCTGGTGTTAAAGCCTTGTAACACGTCTAAGCTGATGTGGAGGTTTTATTTTCTGCCAAACTATTCCTTTTAATTAAGCAGAATTGGTCAACAACACCTCAGAGAAGCAGAGAGGATAGTTCAGGAGGTCCTAACCGCATGCATGTCCAGTGTGTCCACGCTAAGGTCAAAGGCCGTGAGGTTCATGCTCTCAAAGACCTCCATCAGCGTCTGCTCCCGTCCTTTCTCCACATGGACAATCTCCTTTGGGTACTTTTTCATGGCTCTCTTGATGAAGCGCAGGAGATGCTTCTGATTCATGCAAGACGAAGCATGGATATGTGTGTCCACCTGAAGAGAGGACAAAACCTTTTAAAGATGACATCAGAAGGGACAGGTCACTGTAACATCTCCTAATTCTCAGAAAAGACAGGTACCATCCTGGAAAAATTTTGTACCAACAGTACAAACGTTCTTGCCGAGGTTCAGTGCGGTTCTTAAAGTCTAATTATGTACAGTACCCTCCAAAAGTATTGGAACAGCAAGGTCAGTTCACTTGTTTTTGAGACCATGGGGTTCGTGATCAAAAGATGGACACGAGGGACCAGATTTGCAGCTTTCAGCTGCTGTTGTCTGGATATGATCAATCTCACATAACGTACCACCTTTTGTATCTGACTACCCAGATGTTCATGTGAGCAGAAGTTTTAGAACAGAGGTTAATTGATGTTCTTGCTTGTAATAAACTTTCTTCTCTGGTTCTGGTTCTTTCCAGGTTTTTATCACACAAGCTGTTGTTTGTTGTGGGGGTTTCTCTGGTTCTCCTCTTCAGGAGGTTCATTAGAATTTAGATCTGCTGTCTGACAGGGCCAGTCCAGAACTTTTTCACTTTCATCCCTGATGATCCTTTCTTAGCAGTTTGTTTTGGATCATTATATTGCTGCAGTATGGAGTTCCTCCTGATTGGTCTGGATGCATTGTTCTGTATTCTGTAAAAATTCTTCTGTCCAAAAGTTAGAAAGATGTGGATTTATTGTTCTTGATCAGTAACTGTGTGCAGGTGGGCAGGTGCAGGAGCAGACCTTGCGAATGTTGTAGAAATCTCGATGAGGAACCTTCTTCTGTGCCGCCAACTCCTTCATCTCGTTTAAGAGGATGTGCATCTGAAACTTCGAGCTGAGGTACTGAAGTCGGCGATAGCAGAAGGATTTCCTGTCGACAAAACCCACCAAACATCAGTGAGGATTAAACCTGATGATGTGATCTTAATATCAGTGCTGTGAAACACTATCCACCCTCCATTTTTACATATCTGATCAGCTCAGATTACTCAGTGGTGTTCTAGTGTTTACGGACTAGGTCCTAGGGCCAGAAAGTCATGGGCTCAAATCCCAGACCCTAAGGGTACCCTGAGGTACCCTTGAGCAAGGTACTGTCCTCATCACTGCTGCCCAGGTGCAAAAGTAAAGTGAAAGTGACTATTCTTGTCACAGTGAACCACAACAAAATTACACCTTTGCACTTAACCCACACACACACACACACACACACCGTGCAGCAGGGGGCAGCTATAAGTGCCTGGGGAGCAGGGATGGGGACGATACCTTGCTCAAGGGTACCTCAGGGCAACCTACTGGTCCGGGATTTGAACCCATGACCTTCTGATCCTAGGGCCAACCCCCGAACCAGTAGTCCACCACTAGTGGCCCCAATGAATTATCATTCACTGAGCCGTAAAACATGCTGAAAGATGAGATTTACATATTCTCAGAGGATACGAGAT
The DNA here is from genome assembly GCA_017165825.1 of Hepsetus odoe. NCBI lineage: Eukaryota > Metazoa > Chordata > Actinopteri > Characiformes > Hepsetidae > Hepsetus > Hepsetus odoe. The sequence goes on along the minus strand of CM029373.1, from coordinate 28,997,605 downwards.
CATTTAGAAACAGATTTGCATCTACATATGGTTAATATTTTAACAGAAATAATTCAACCTTGTGTGCAGAACGTCACCCTGCACTCTCCACCTCCAGATCAACCTGAGGTATGAGCATCACTTACACTGGTCCATTAATGATGAGGGCCATCATGACGTTCATGTCAGCGATATAATCCTGCAGGTCAGGGTAGGGTAGATCCAGCTCTGTTGCTCTGGGAGAAAAACAATTATATTTGTCAGCACAGTTTTTACAGTCGCTATTATAACAGTGGGTCACAAGAGGGCGCTCCCTGGAGAACCCAAAAATGAATGGGTTCCTATGGAGGTTATGTAACTGTTAATGTTCTTCATATGGAAAAGAAACAGAACAGTAAAAAATCTGAAGTTGGATTTTTAAAGAGCCAGTTCGTGATGATGGTTAGCACAAACCGCTTCACTTGGCCAATAACAGGAAACCCCTCTGTGTGTGTAGAAAAATGGAAGAATACTGGTAGGTTTTCATTCTTTTTTATAATGTAATAGATTTTCATCTTCCAAAACCGAAACAACAAAAACCCTTGAAACCAACTTTTTGTTTATTGCTGTCTGGATCCATTCACGGCCTTTCATTGAAGAAGTGCTCAAGGGCGCCTTCTGGTGTTTCACACCCAATTTTGGTATAACAGGAGAAGATTTGCTCTGGATTTCTTACTTTTCCATGTTGGTTGTGCGAGTGTAGACGTGAACAACCCCGTCCATCATCTTGCAGCAGTAGCCCATGTCCGGAGGGAGGCTGGTGGGATCTAAGCCCTCGTACGGGTGTGTCGCTGATGCAGGAGGGTGGACTGGGGCATCTATGGAGAAACAAAAAGTCCAGCTAGGAATGTACGGTCCACCTGTTTTACCTTTAAAGGGCTTATATTGTATGTTTTCCATATCTGTGGCAGGCCAACGTCAATTTGTGAGGTAATCTGGGCAGCGGTGGCCTAGTGTCTCAGGACGAAGCACCTGGATTAGAACGCTGTGGGATTGACCAATAGGACCAGACCAATAGGTTGCCCTGAGGTTCCCTTGAGCAAAGTACCGTCCTGCTGTGTCCTGAACCACACCCACAGGTCTGGTTCACCTTAATGAAGAGCTGGAGGATGTTTGAGAGAAGTTTTGGGAAGAAAAGATGAGTGACCATTGACTTTAAAGGCTAAATTTAAATCACTAAAATAAATAATTCTGGACTCCAACACGTCTCAGCTGACCTGCAAACGTCTGGGTCAATGTGGAGGTTTGATTTTCCACTGAACTGTTCTGTTAAAGAACAATATTAAGGACATTTATTCAAGAACCATGAAGGCAGACATCCTCTGAATTTAACCCACACACCCCCTCCAGCAGGGGGCAGACATATCCATCACCCGAGGAGCAGTGATGGGCATGGTACCTTGATCAAGGGAACATCAGGGCAACCAAGAGGTCTGCGATTCAAACCCACAACCTTCTAATCTTGAGACCTCGTTCCTAAACACTAGGCCGCTGATGCTGACACTGATATGTGTAGTGTGGGGGTGGCGGGGGTGGTCTAGTGGTAGGAAGGCACTTGTCTATGGACCTATGCATCAAGAGGTTGCAGGTTTGACTCCCATCTCTAGCACCAGCACCATTGGGTTCCTGAGCAAGACCCTTAACCCTGACACACTCACTACACCCGCCTCTAAGTGGCAACCAGATTGAGTTCGACTGGAGTTCGACACCCCTGCCGTAAATGTAAATGTTTTAAAATATGGGCCTTTTAAACTCACAACATGATCATCATTTCAAACCATCCTCAGAAAAGAGGGAGCTTTTCCTTTTACCTGCAGTTACAGACGTCTCAGGCACCTCCTCGTACACGTTCAGGTCGAGCGCCCGGTCTCCCAGCTCCTGCAGGTACAGAGCCGTGGTCCTGCAGAAACTTTGCAAGGACAGAGCCATGTACTTCTCCCTGATGAACAGAGCCTTCACAACACACTTAGCAGCGTCCAGCAGGTCTGTGAAGGGAACCTGGGACAGAGACAGTGAAGAGGAGTCACATCTAGAGTCACGGCCTCTATCGGCAACCGACTCTTATTATTCGGGTGACTGCAGAGAGAATAAGCACACAGTTAAAGCAGGTTATAGAGACAATTTTACTGAACTGCACTGATCCGAACCCACAACCTTTCAGTTATGAGGCCTGAACACTACACTACCCCAAACATTTACATAATTATCCCAGAACTGCAGAAAACCTTTCTCTCAGACAAATTTGCTCCCATGTCTTATGAGTAAGGAGCCGTCTCAAAATAACCACTTTTTAAAGGTGAGAGAGGACAGGAAGACACGGAGGATCAGATTCAGGGTCAGAAGGTGGTTTTGAAGTACAGAGATGCCGATCCCACCACTGTCTCTAGTGAGGAACAGCTAATTATGTCTACTCCCCCGAAAGGTAAATATTTAGTGAACATTCTTAATGAAATTAATTTACGGTTGATTATTTTCAGGGTGGTTCTGTAGGTGTTGAGCCAAGAAAAATATGTTTTAAGCTAGTGTTCAAAAATTTCAACTGATAAGGACATTAAAATACAGTGTGACTGTTTCGTCGTTTTTATTTTCTTGTCAACAACGACTTCTCTCTTTCACTCACGCCACATTTCTCTTCTCCGGAGATGGTGACTCTCTGGTACTCTCTCTCTGGGATGATCTCTCGCTCTGGGTACAGATCTGTGGGGACCTGGCTTTGCTCCTTCAGGTACCTGAATAAGAGGTGAAATCAGGTCACGCTTGAGTCTGAAGTGGACACTAAATCAAGCAGAAACAGGGAACTCACTCTAGATCTGAGGCGCTGTCTGTCTTCATAAACTCCTGTTTGGCTCGCAG
>CM029373.1:28894734-28989734 GCA_017165825.1 Hepsetus odoe | reverse complement strand
AGTGTGTTATTTAAAGCCTACTTCAGCAAAAATACTGTCATATTTATCCCAGGACAGAATATTTCATAACAATTTCTAAATATCTAAATCTCTAAATATTTTAAACTCTTTCAATTAAAGGTTTGCTCTATTGGCATGATAAGTTTACAATTGCTTGTTCATCAACATTTGGTGTTAAGCAAATACAGACCAATAATAAAACAATAAATTAAAATGTAAAAAGGTAAAAATGATAGAAGATCTGTATATAATATATAATAGTAATACATATAATATCCAGATAATATATGTAAGAAATCACTCTCAATCAACCTTCTCTCTCTGATGTTCTGATGTTGCTCCTCTCACAGTCTGAACATGAACACACTCTTGAAGTGGACAGTAATGTCAGCTCTGACTGTCAGGTGTCTTCTCTTATATGTCCTTCCGTATGTCCACCTCACTCTAACTTCTCATCTGCATGTGTGTTTATTAGTCCTCTCGCACTCCTTTATCTCTGTGATTTAATTGAACATGACTAATGGGGTTGTGAGAAGAGCACTTCACCAGCTGAAAGAGTGGGTCGACACCGTGGGCAGATAGAAACCATGATTATGAAGGTTCGTTATCAGAGCACATGGAGACCACCTGATCCTGTTAACAGTGAACACAAGAGCTGAAATTCACCAGTTCTTTCCTCCAACAGAAATGCAGAATGTAAAAAATATACTCGTAAAAATTCTGATTCAACTATTTCATGTACTCAGAATATAAATTAAAGTATAAAGTAAAAAGTGTAGAATGTACTGAGAGTGTAAAGTAAAAAGTATAGGAATGTACTGAGAGTATAAAGTAAAAAGTACAGGAGTGTACTGAGAGTGTAAAGTAAAAGTACAGAAATGTACTGAGAGTGTAAAGTAAAAGTACAGGAATGTACTGAGAGTGTAAAGTAAAAGTACAGGAATGTACTGAGAGTGTAAAGTAAAGCACAGGAGGTACTGAGAGTGTAGAGGAGACGTGTCTCCTCTGAAGGACGTCTGAGCCTGTCTGTGTGAAAGAACTGAATTCTACCCATATTAATAGAATTAAAGACTATTAAAGCCTCGAACTTGAAAATTACTGAAAATAATCCACATGAACTTCACTGCTTCACTTTCATCACCGCCTCTACTAGTTCTCCATCATCGAATAATACCCACACACCCTGAACCTCCACTGGGTTCACTCTCCCTGTCTCCTCTCACTCTCCTTCACTCTGTCCTGCACCGATGGACACACACTCCACACACCCTGAACTCCACCGTCCACTCTCCCTGTCCTCTCTCTCACTCTCCTTCTGTCTCCTTCTGTCTTTTCTGTGTTTGTGTCCATTTCGTCTGAGACGGGGGCTGGTTGTCGGGAAGGTGATGGAGGAATAAACATAATCTGAGGATCAACTCAGACTGAAGTATGGAGTCTGTTCTGAAAATGGGAGGGAAGGACAGATATTTGTGGGAAATATAGAGAGGAAAAAAGCTAAAGACCGCCAGAAAATAAATAATTCTGTGCAAAGTACAGATACATGAACCTCAGTACAGTGAGTGAGCATTTGTACTTTATCACTTCACCGCTCTGGTGAACACAGGAGTGTTTTGATGCCTCAAACACACTCCCTCATATTATATCACTTTCACCCTGAGCATGGAGGAGTAGGGAGAAGATGAGAAGTGTGTGTGTGTGTGTGTGTGTGTGTGTGTGTGTGTGTGTGTGTGTGTGTGTGTGTACTGGCTGCAGTGTGCCAGACTAAGCCAGCCCAGCGCCAGACAGATGAGCCTGGAAGCTGTTGCGTCTAATCTCCCAATGGCCGCCATATTTGGACCATCTGGCCTCAATGGTTGGTGCAACACCTGTCGACTTCAGACACAGGATCACCGCAATAAAGGCCAGAAATCAAAGGGAATAACTGGCAAGGCCAGCTGTGGCCCCTAAACATCAACAACAGCACCTAAACCTCCACCTCTGTGACACAGCAGGACAAGGAAGTGCAGCGTCACCAGCTTCTTATTAAACAGCCTAACAAAAACAGAGACCGAATCCATGAAGAGGAATGAAAGTGAGGACAGTGGAGGTGAGGATGGAGGGAGTAGAGGAGGTGAAGGGGAGGAGTTTATAACACCAGGTGGACAGTTCAGGAGAAACGGCGAGTGTGGAAGAGAGGAGAAGAAGAGAGTGCAGGCAGGTTGGAATGGATGGAGTAAGATCTACAGGAGGATTCAGAAAGATGGAGACCAGAAAGAGTGAAAGGAAGATTTACAGGACAGTAGTGAGACCAGTTATGTTATATGGGTTGGAGACGGTGATGAAAAGAAAGGCGGTGGAGCTGGAGGTGTCAGAGTTAAAGATGCTGGGATTTACATCAGGAGGGACAGGATGAACAGTATTAGGGACGAGTATTTTAGAGGGACAGCTCAGGTTGGACGGTCTGGAGACAACGTGAGAGAAGTGAGACAGTGTTGGGTTTGACGTGTCCAGAGGAGAGACGAGGAGTATATCAGGAGAAGGATGTTGAGGATGGAGCTGCCAGGAAAGAGGAGAAGGACAAAGGGGAGGTTTATGGATGTGTTGAGAGGAGGACATGCAGGGGGGACAGAGGACAGGTGTGAAAGAGGAAGATTCAGAGGACAGGAAGACATGGAGACGGAGGATCCGATGTGGAGAATCTCACTGGAGCGTCCAGAAAGAGGAGAATGTATTATTTATTTCTTTATTTTTGCATTAATTACTTGTTGAAACACTAAAGGGCTCATACACTGTTTTTGCATATTATTTTTTCATCCCCCTCAAAATCCACTTACATCTTCATATGCAAAATCTGTTCTGAATTCCAAAAGCAATATCACCATGGATACGGTCTGAATCGAGGTACATATGCAAATCAGACTTATTTTGTGACATCACAAATTCAGAGTATGGCTGGACTGGAGCGGAAAGTTCAGAAGCCGCTTAGGAAATCATTAATAAAACAAAAAGTCAACTTTTCCACAATGTGGACCTTTAAACACGGTGTTCTCCACATCAGAGCTTAGCGACAAGGAGGATGAAGAAGGGGACAGCAGGGTTGAGGGTTCAGTGTCTGAAGTGTGATCAGATTTCCACCCCCTGCCTTCAAACTGACCCAGGATCAGACCTCTATCAGACAAGGGTGAGGGTGCAGAGCGTTATTGAGAATCAGCCTACTGTGGCGCAAAAACCTCTTACAGACAAAGTGTTACAAGCAGGAACAGTCTTTATTTCGAAAATCATGAGAGCATAAAGCAAAAGTACAGGAAATGTACTGAGAGTGTAGCAAAGTACAGGAATGTACTGAGAGTGTAAAGTAAATGTACAGGAATGTACTGAGAGTGTAAAGTAAAAGTACAGGAATGTACTGAGAGTGTAAAGTAAAAGTACAGGAATGTACTGAGAGTGTAAAGTAAAAGTTCTGGAATGTACTGAGAGTGTAAAGTAAAAGTACAGGAATGTACTGAGAGGTAGAGTAATAAGTACAGGAATGTACTGGAGAGTAAAGTACAGGAATGTACTGAGAGTGTAAAGTAAAAAGTACAGGAATGTACTGAGAGTGTAAAGTAAAAAGTACAGGAATGTACTGAGAGTGTAAAGTAAAAAGTACAGGAAAGTACTGAGAGTGTAAAGTAAAGGAAAATACTGAGAGTCAAGTCAAGTAGGATTTTATTGTCATTTCAGCCGTATACACAGAACACAGTGAAACAAATAACGCCTCCAGGACTCCTGGAGCTACACAAGACAAGACACAAGACAAGCAAGACACAACACGGGCAACAAGTGCAGACAAGGATGAAATTATGGAAATGTACTGAGAGTGTAAAGTAAAAGTACAGGAATGTACTGAGAGTGTAAAGTAAAAAGTACAGGAATGTACTGAGAGTGTAAAGTAAATGTACAGGGATGTACTGAGAGCGTAAAGTAAAAAGTACAGGACTGTACTGAGAGCGTAAAGTAAATGTACAGGAATGTACTGAGAGTGTAATGTAAAAAGTATAGGAATGTACTGAGAGCGTAATGTAAAAGTACAGGAATGTAATGAGAGTGTAATGTAAAAAGTACAAGAATGTACTAGAGAGTAAAGTAAATAGTACGGAATGTACTGAGAGTGTATGTAAAATGTACAGGAATGTACTGAGAGTGTAAAGTAAATGTACAGGAATGTACTGAGAGTGTAAAGTAAAAGTACAGGAATGTACTGAGAGTGTAAAGTACAGGAATGTACTGAGAGTGTAAAGTAAAAAGTTCTGGAATGTACTGAGAGTGTAAAGTAAAAAGTACAGGAATGTACTGAGAGTGTAAAGTAAAAAGTTCTGGAATGTTCTGAGAGATGTTGGGAAGGTAACAGATAATAAAAATAATGGCGGATTAGCTCAGACTAAAGTAAGGAGTCTATTCTGAAAATGGAAGGAAGGACAGAGACAGGAGCAGGATTCAGTCCACTGTAGTGCAAAACCTTTATACAGACAGTGTGTTGCTGCAGCCACAATGGAAAGGTCATGACCTCCCGGGAACAGGCTCATTTTCTGCACGGATGAAGAAGGTGCTTAACTGAAGGATTTTGGGCCGAGCAAATAGTGTGGAACCGACCCAGAACTCACAGCCTATTTTTGGAGAAATTCTCTGCTTAAGCCAAAGATCCTCTGATGGGCGGCGACTTAACACAGATTTCCATCAGTAAACAGCTTATAACCATCTCATCATCCACCAGCGCTGACCTCTGACCCCAGGGAGTGGAACCGAAGGCTGCAGGTGCTAAAACGGTCTCAGTGATTCACTGTGCTCGTTTTCATCATCGTTCACTCCAGAGGTGCTGTCTCCAACCGTCTCCACCTGAACTACGGCTCAACTTTTAAAAACGTTACCCAAAAAGCTTACATCGCTTATACAACTATATGCAAACTTTTCACCGCTCCTGGTCATGTGACAGGTATTTTGTGTTTGCTGTGATTTTGTAAAACATACTGGGAAAATAATAAATCGTCATTATAATAACAGCTACACTGAGGACTGGCTCCAAAAGCTGCGCTTTATATCCGCCCTTCGTTTACACCGTGTCAACATTTCATTATGAACGGACCATCGTTCCATTAACCCCGTATACGTAAATGACGTCTGTTCTGATTGGCTGTCCTGATCTGTGCCAAATTCAAAAAGCAAAGAAAAGCTCCTCCGGTGTTAATACAAGGCCAAACTGATAAAAACAAGATGGATTCAAAAACGAACTGTTTTTTTTGACTTTGACACGTGAATTTGAAACAGATTTTTGTTTTTGCAGCTTTTGTCCCTCGGTGGACACGATGGGCTGGAAATGAACAGTTTATGAAACTTTGAACAAGTTTATCGGCGTCAGATGAAAGGAATTGAAACATTTATATTTTTACAAATACAAACATTTAGTTTAGCAGAACTTTCTGTTAATACATTGTTCCTTTGTTCATTATATATTTCTCCGACCTATTTATATTTGTGTTTTATTTAAATGTGTAAATACACGTTAATTCTCCTAGTGATTTTAAAATGAATAATTGTAATGCGATAGAGCTGTAGCTAAATACATGAAAAGTGCCTAAAATATAAATATATAATATTAAATAACATCACGCTTCAGCTCAGATGGTCCACAATTTTACTCCAACCCAACAAAAAACAAGAACGGAGACAAACAGTGGTGTCCAGTTTGAGGACATCCCTAGAGAATGGGTGTTCAGTTATCATCAGCAGTTTCATAAACATACAGAACTGTACTCACATGATTCCTTATGGACTTAAAATCCCACAGTCCCATCGAGAGAGGACTGTGTCCCACTTCCAGTGACTCAAGGAACTGTCCCAGCTGACCTGCTGCATTCTGGACGTGGGGGACAAACGGGGAACTCTGAATGTTTGGCTTTACTTTGCCCTTCCTGTCCGAATGATCGTTTTCACGACCCGATAACCAAGAGCGCTGTTGCACCTGCACCAGGGGGCAGTTCTGAGAGGCGTGTTTTGCCCCGAGGGCACTTCAGCCCTGCATACAGGAATAAGAAAATGTTGTTCACCCCCATCGCCAATCTTCAACTACATCTGTTGCTGTTGTGTACATTATATTCGTTTCTGTTGTACATTTAGTTTAATGTAATTCTGTTTGTCTACTGGATCAGTCTTCAGTTACAGAAGCGCGTTTTTCTGATTCTGAACCGCCCACGCTTCTCCTGCCTGTCCTGGGGATCGAACCCCAACCCTCCTCCGGCTGCACACACACTCAGCTCAAACATGAACCGAACACTCCTGTTCCGTCGCTCGGCTCAAAAAACAAACAAACCCCCTGAATTTCAACATCCAACAGATTTCTCAAAAGTCCATGATGTTTCGGGAATTCCCGACTCGAGGAAGCCCTGCTTTCCTCTTACAGTGACGAGGAACATGAGATTACAGAGCCGCATTGCTTGCTGAATCTGCATTTTTCTGCTGCATAAACACACACACACACACACACACACACACACACACACACACACACACACACACACACACACACACACACACAAAACAACACTCACACTTAATCACCATCCTTTCTCTGTCTCTATTAATGCCTTACTCTGCCTTTAATACATACATAACTCTGCCCTCGACACCCTCACACAGATCAATACACATCACTGTGAAGTACTCACACACACACACTCACACACACACACTCACACACACACTCACACACACACAGTGAACTAGATATCTCCCAGGGGACAAGCATGAACAACAGCATCACAGCTGAGGGTTTAGAAATGGAGAGAAAGAGAAGGGGGGTGGAAAAAGCACAGAGAAAGTAAGAAGGAGAGAAGGGGATAGGGAGAGAGAGAGAGAGAGAGAGAGAGGGGGGCTGAAGAGGCCTGATTAAGATGGGCTCCACAGGGGAGGCCTCTGTTTCTAACATAAAGAGAGAGAAAGAGAGAGAGAGAGAGAGAGAGAGAGAGAGAGAGAGAGAGAGAGAGAGAGAGAGAGAGAGAGAGAGGGGAGGGCAGACAGGCACTCTGAAACACACATCTACAAGAAAAGACCCATTTCTCTCGTTCACACACACTTGTCACTGCAGCACTCGTCCCTGATCCATCCATCCTTCCATCCCTCCATCCATCCTTTCATCCATACATACAGTAAACACAGCTGATGGGGCCGATGAACTCTTCTCCCCCTCTCTCTCTCTTTCTCTCTCTCTCTCTCCTCTTCCTGCTTCCTGCCAGCTGTCTCAGGCAGCCTCTCTCATCCCCCCTTCTCATTTAAATACCCCTGACGCAGAGCCGGACCATACCACCCCAGTCCCGGGACGGGGGGTAGGCCGCGCAGCATCATCACCGAGAACGGCCTCTGTGAGGGCCCGACTCCCCCTCCGTCTCCATGATGCATTCTGTCATGACTGCAGTGCATGTGGAAAGACCTGGAGGTTGTGTTTTGATCTGCGCACACACACACACACACACACACACACACACACACACACACACACACACACACACACAAACACACAAACACACACACACACACACACACACCACACACACACACACACACACACACACCACACACACACACACAGATCTCCTTGTGCCCAGACCAGAGGTCACTAATGCTTCCTTGTCAAGAAACACATTTCCACAGCTGGACACATCTGTCTGAACCGCCAGCTGATGAAAGGCAACACTGTTCATTTCTCCAACCGAGGAATTTTTACTGGTCCTGCTTTTTCAGAAACATCAGGCAACAATAAAGGCCTGTGTTAGTAAATGGCTTTTCTGGTTACATAATATATTAATAACCTTTAAATCTCTGTGAAACGCTCCCTTTCTTTATTGTTTTCCTCCGTCTTGTTTCTTTATAATGCTTAATTGCTTCTGATCTCCTTAAAAATGTAGATTAATATGAAAGACAACCTGAGCAAACACAACCCAGTTTTAAAACGATCTGGCGGGAAAGGATAGAACGAAACGGATTTCTAATCAACGTAGCAATGTGAAGTTCCTTAAAAGATCTCAACGAAGACTGAAGAATGAAAATTAAAATTAAGAAGAGCTGTGAAAGAACGTTTCTGAAACATATTGCTGTAAATGCAGTTTAACGAACAGAAAGGGGGAGTAATTAAGTATAAGTGAAAGTGACTATTTGTCATTGTGAAACACAACACACAGTGAGACACAATGAAAAGCGTCATCTGTATTTCACCCACACACACCGTCCAGCAGGGGGCAGCTATTTAAAGCCCCGGGGAGCAGTGATGGGGACGGCACCTTGCTCAAAGGTACCTCAGGGCAAACGGTCAATCTGGGATTCGAACCCATGACCTTCCGACCCTGAGACCTTAATCATCGTGAAGTTTTCAGACTGAAGATGAAGATCTTTAACTGATTACTGATCTCTCGTTACATCACTGTCCACACAACCGTGTCCCAAACTGGACACACACTCAATAGTGTGGACAAATAGTGCACAAACACTGGACACACACTCAGTAATGTAGTGTGTAAAAATAGTGCACAAACACTGGACACACACTCTGTAATGTAGTGTGTAAAAATAGTGCACAAACACTGGACACACACTCAGTAATGTAGTGTGTAAAATAGGGCACAACCACCGGACACACACTCAGTAATGTAGTGTGTAAAATAGTGCACAACCACCGGACACACACTCAGTAATGTAGTGTGTAAAATAGGGCACAACCACCGGACACACACTCAGTAATGTAGTGTGTAAAGTGTAGAAGGGTGTGATTTGTGCACGACTTTAAGGGTGTGACATCATGTGAAAGAGCATGAATAGGCCATGAGGAACCCGTCACAGCAGGCTAAAAGAGAGCCCTCGTTCTAAAGAGGCTGCAGGCAGCTCTAGATAATAAACAAGAGACAAAAGTAAAGTGTTTTCCAAAGTTTTGGGTCAAACACCAACTTACACCAACTTGGTTTACACAGAAAATGAATTACTTTCCGTTACTTTTACACACTCACTACTCTCAGTGTGAACATACAGCAAGAATTTTACAATATACACGGAGACACTGTCCCTTTCTTTCATGCAGGTTGTCTTCTGTCCAGGACACCACACTGTGTCCCATCAGCGCCGTAATTCAGGGCCCTTCACCATTCGTTTACTGTTTGTTCTAGACTTCCTAGAACCGCTTCTGAAGGCTTTTCTAAAACAGCTCAGGGAACCATGAAAACCTGCTGAGAAGCAGAGAAATCCAGAAAAGACTGGATTTTTTTTCTGAAACAGTTGGATCTTGTGACTTTTTCATTCTAAGATAATTTGACACGAAATTTGACACGGAACGTGTTAACATTCAGTGGGGAAAAAAATGGCACCCCTGATATGAACAAGTGTACATCCTCCACAGAGACACGTCTGCATGTTTTAATAAACAAAGAAGCCTGTGCAGAAGTTATAGAACACATTGATGTTCATCATAAGAAGATCAAACACAAGATTCAATGGTTTTGTGAATTTCTAGAGGGACTAAAAACTCACCCATGCCATGATAAACATTTACTGCAAAGTTAAAATCAGCAAATGGATAAAAATTCACATTTTTTCTGCACTTTTTTTTTTTAAATAAAGCATTTCACTTGCATGGGAATGCTCAAATGCATTTTAAAATAAAAATGTAAGAATTTTAAGATGAAACTTCTGTTCTGTTTAGGTAATAATAATACCAGAGCTTTCAGTCTGCTCACAACTCCACCTTGTGGGTGCTCAGAGTTTATTCCTCAATATTTAATAAAAGCCTCTTCTATGATAGTTCAGACTCCAGTGTTGAACAATAAACCAGTTTGGTCCTAGTTTTATTAATATTTTTATAGAAAACATGGACAGCTAATGAATTTTGAGCTCCTACCTTGCAAGCGGCGTCCAGGGGATATTTTTTATAGGAGAATATGGACTGGTGGACACTATGATGAGCCTGAAGCAGAAACACTAGGAATCCTGCTGGGAGTTTCTGAGAAAAAGCCCTTTATAGTTCTTCTCTTCCAGTTCCTCAGTGGAACCAACAGGGGAGGAACCCTCTCAGTCACTCCCACAAAGGCCAAAGTCTGAAGGTCACCCATGAATGGAAAGTCACTGAGCTGTAATAGAGGAATGGATGGGTTCTCCTCCCCATGATCCACCCATGTTCTCATCTACACTTTTCAAACTAAAGGCTCTTTGAAGAGGAACCATGTTTGGATTGCTGAAGAATCATGAACATTAAAAAGACTCTTTTGGTTTCCTAAAGATTCATGTAAGGAAAAGTCCAGCCATCAAAATGCTTCTCTTGGTTCCCTTAAAGAGCCATATTTGAAAGACATAATAGTACTTTGGTTCTGTAAAGAAGAATGGAAACCTTCCTGAAAAGGAGAACTGACATAGAAGAAACTTATTTGATTTGAAAGGACAGCCAGAGAAAAACCTCTTTTGGTTCCCTTAAAGAACCGTGTTAAAGAAATCATTTGGTTTCCTAAAACTCAGTTAACGCTTGCTGTACGAGTGTGAGATGTCTCAAAAATAAAGCTGTGAGTTAACAAGGCGGTTCTTAAAAGAACAGTTCAGTGAAAATCTAATCTCCACACTGATCCACTGAGTCCAGACTGATCTGTAGTTCAGAAGTGGAGCTTCGAAACACCAGAAGTCAATATTCACCCAAATCTTTTCTCCCCAAAACTTCTCTTCATCCTACTCCAGGTCTTCATTAAGCTGAAGCAGATCTTCATGAAGGTGGATCAGACTTGTAGGTGTGGTTTAGGACACAGTAGGACTTACTGTCTCTACAAACATCAACTAAACTCCAGACTTTTTACATGACAGAATACGGAGGAATCTGATCCCAGATCAGTCTGAACAGCAATCCTGCTGATTCCAGATCAGTCTGAACAGCAATCCTGCTGATCCCAGATCAGTCTGAACAGCAATCCTGAAGATCCCAGATCAGTCGGAACAGCAGTCCTGCTGATGCTAGATCAGTCTGAACAGCAGTCCTGTTGATCCTAGATCAGTCTGAACAGCAGTCCTGTTGATCCTAGATCAGTCTGAACAGCAGTCCTGCTGATCCTAGATCAGTCTGAAAAGCAGTCCTGCTGATCCCAGATCAGTCTGAACAGCAATCCTGCTGATCCCAGATCAGTCTGAACAGCAATCCTGAAGATCCCAGATCAGTCGGAACAGCAGCCCTGCTGATCCTAGATCAGTCTGAACAGTGGTCCTGGGATTTAGTCTGGAGTTTAGTTGATGTTTGTAGAGACAGTAAGTCCTACTGAGAGTGTGTGTGAGTCTGTAGTGTGTGTTCAGGTGTTTGAACAGAAAGGTGAGAGTGTGTGAGAGTCTGAAGTGTGTGTTCAGGTGTTTGAACAGAAAGGTGAGAGTGTGTGTGAGTCTGTAGTGTGTGTTCAGGTATTTGAACAGAAAGGTGAGAGTGTGTGTGAGTCTGTAGTGTGTGTTCAGGTGTTTGAACAGAAAGGTGAGAGTGTGTGTGAGTCTGTAGTGTGTGTTCAGACTCTCAGGTGGATCTGATTGGATCATCAGGGATAAACTGGTGGAGTCTGAGCTGTTAAAGTGACTCTGAGAGACTCTGAAGCTCCTGCAGAAGCTCCACTCTCCACTCAGACCGACTCAGGAAGGCTTTTATAAGCTGTGAAATATTTTTAGAATTCAAAATAGAAGGGTTTCGTTGGTGCCCTCAGACTGTTGGTCTCCAACACTGGATCTGAACGTATACTTCAGACATCTTGTCCCTCATTTCAGTCGTTTGATCTGAGCCGTTTTTATTTTGGATTCCAGGGTCCATTTAGCTGTCAGGCCTGCCATCCTGTAATCACACATGCGGGAGGAAACTCCTACGCAGTAATCAGAGCTCCATTGTTGATTGTTTGGTGGGCGTTCGAAGGTCTAAATGTTTCCCAGAACATTTTGCTTTGTTTTCTTCATCACGTTTGAGGGACTCTTTAATGAGAGCTTTCTCTCACAGTCACGTTCACAGAATTGCTTGGTTGAGGATTTATTGCTCGGCCTCAGCGCTCAAAACCGACTGGACTCCAACCAGCAGATCTAATCTTCCTCCGAGTGCGAAAACCAGCCACCTGCTCTGTTTCAGGGCCACCTCTTCACAGCACTGCAGATAAATTCACGCTCGCGCAGATTCCCTCACGAACTCGAACGAGGCCAGACAAAATGCAGCGCCCAGCCTGATGCCTTTAATCCTTTTTTTAGTTCTGTCAAGGGAGGAGAACATCTCCCATTGCGCATCTTCATGTTTTGAGAACATTTACTGCTTCAGAGAACATGAAGGTGTAGGTCTGGAGTTAAAGGCTGAGGTACAAAAACAGAAAAAACTCTCTTTTTCTTCAGTGATTTTGCTGTGGAAAAAATTTTGGGTGTCTTTATGCTTATCTGAGCAGGAATGTTTTTTTTTTCTAATCAGTGAAAACTTAAATTTAAGGAAAAGCAGCAAAAACAATCAGATCTGCTGATGCTGATCCGAGACATGTTTGGATGCAGATTAAGCTTCTTTAGTACCTGGAGAGCACAAGAAGTCATTAGTGACCCAAATCTTTTCTCCCCAAAACATCTCTCAAACCTCCTCCAGATCTTCATGAAGGTGGATCAGACTTGTGGGTGTGGTTTAGGACACAGAAGGACTTACTGTCTCTACAAACATCAACTAAACTCCAGACTCTTCACACAGCAGGGTGTGTTTCAGGAGCTGATCTAGAATCAGTCCTGGATCAGCTTGAACAGCAGTCCTGCTGATCCTGGATCAGTCTGAACAGGAGTCCTGCTGATCCCAGATCAGTCTGAACAGCAGTCCTGCTGATCCCAGATCAGTCTGAACAGGAGTCCTGCTGATCCCAGATCAGTCTGAACAGCAGTCCTGCTGATCCCAGATCAGTCTGAACAGGAGTCCTGCTGATCCCAGATCAGTCTGAACAGCAGTCCTGCTGATCCCAGATCAGTCTGAACAGTAGTCGTGGGGTTTGAGTTTAACTGATGTTTGTAGAGACAGTAAGTCCTACTGTGTCCTAAACCACACCTAAAAGTCTGATCCACCTTCATGAAGTTCTGGAGAAGGATGGAGGGAGAAGAGATTTGGCGACTATTGACTTCTAGTGGTTCCTGATCTAAACTGAAATCCAAACATGTCAATGGAACACACCTGGCCTCAGTGGAGGTTTGATTTTTGGTTGAACTTGAATGTTTTTCAGACACACTGATGTGTAAATGTTTGATTGATGACTTGGTGGCGTCCATTTGAAAGTCACACCATAACATTCTTCACTTTAAAGTTTTTAATCAGTTAATAAAAAGAGTTCAACAGTTGTGTAGAGAGCTGAGACAGCTACCTTTGAACCAGAGAAAGATCTACCATATTTGCCATACAGACAGCAATTTCCTCCTCGCTGTTATTCAACAGGTCTGTTCTTCATCGTGCTAAACTGCATGGACAGGGCCTGCAGTTCCTTCACCAGAACACAGAACCCTTACCTGCTCAATCCCAGTTATTCCATTCAAGGCAGATCCTGTCGTTTTTGTTCTTTTCACAAAACTGAACTGGTGTATCCAGGACTCTCGGTTGTAAAACCCTGTCCTCCCCCCCTTTCTTACAATGTCCAGTGAGAAATCTTACCTGTGCTGGCGGCGTACTGCAGGCTTCCCCTCTTTCTGAAGGGGGACGTGGGTTTCTGTTTACCTGGGGGCAGCTTTGACGACATCGTGCCCTGTGTTTCGAAGGGAAATGGCCGAGATGTTAGACAGCAGGAATCCTCAGAGAGAAAGAGAGAGAGAGAGTCTGCAGGGGATTTCGATGCAGTAAGGGGTTGGAGAGGATGTTCAAGGATGAGAGAGAAAGAGAGAGAGAGTGTGTCCCCCTGTTCCTGTGTTGTAGAGGGACCCTAGCTCCTCCTCCCTCCTCCTTTCACCCACTCAAAGGCTGGCGCTTGCTGCAGGCATGCTGTCACTCCCCTGTTTCCGTGGCAACCACCAAATCGGGTTTTACAAACTGGCCTGAATTAGAGCGTCGCTGCTGGTGGTGGTGGGTGCACCGGCTCCGTAGCGGTAGGTGTGCTCTCAGTGTCTCTGTGATGCAAGAGGACGTGACAGTGGACACCTCCCTCACCGTAAGTGCACAAATCTGTCAGCCTGACTCACCAGGTCACCTTGGGTCATGCTGCCAACATTCAAAGTTCCTACCCTCACTTCCACTCTCCTCCCCTTCCTTCTCTCCTCCTCCCTCCGGACATGCCTGCCTCCTCTTCTTCTTCGTCTCCTTTGGCCAACAGTAGCCCATTTATCCGGAGTGTGTGTGTTAAATAAAGAGGATGTATGTGGTTGTGATTCTCTGTGTTCTGTGTGTTCATAAGAACAAATACCCACTTTCACAAGACTGGAAAAGGCCCTGCAGCGGTTCCTGTAAGACCAGCATCCTGCGGTTACGTGGGATGAGGCGGGAATAGCGTGAGGAGGGAATCACTCTGATGGGACATGACTAGAATTCACCGCTGGCTCGTTTCTGTGCTGCGAGGCCGAGAGAACGAAGGTCACGGATATGCAGATGGCAGCACATATGGAATCTCTCCACCAGTGTTCTGCACCAGGGACGAACAAAGGACTTTATTCTCACAGGGGCCGGACTGGACTGAGAGGCTGGCTTAAAAAAACATGTCTGGGCTGAGGGCGTGAGAATTGACGTCCAATCCCAGGAACCAGGACAGGGAACGAGCTCCATCAGGCAACAAAAACTCAAGCAGGCAATAACCGTACCACAGATATTATCTGCAATATGGTAGAAGGATATTTCAAAAGGTGTTCCATTTTAATAACCATTTTAATTTGTATAGTTGCAATTATGTATTATTATTATCAGCAGCAAGAGTGAAAGGTTTACAAGACAAAACCAGCTGTGTTATAAGGTATGCAGACGGTAGTAAGACCAGCATGTTATACGGGTATATGGACATGTCCAGAGGAGGCAGGGAGTATATCAGGAGGAGGATGATGAGGATGGAGCTGCCAGGAAAGAGGAGATTTGGAGAGAGAGGACATGCAGGGGGACAGTGTGAAAGAGGAAGATGCAGAGGACAGGAAGACATGGAGTCCCTAAAAGACTTTTAAATGGTCTATTAAACATTACAGACCATTCTCAAATAAAATAAAATAAAACATCTTTATCCGTAAATCCCGACTGACACCAAAGACAAATGTTAATAAAGCCACTGTTAACAATATTAGCACAGACCTGGTAAACCTGTTCTTTATTAACATCATCATTTCATTCGGGCTTAACGTTGTTACTTTTTTTGATTATCTGATTGCGTAATGCCTAATAAATATTGCAGTGATGGGGACGGTACCTTGATCAAGGGAACCTCAGGGCTATCTCCTGGTCTGGAATTCGAACCCGTGACCTTCTGATCCAGGAGCCCCTAGGCCAGCACGGTCCCAGTGAAATAAAATAATCACCCTACTTTTACAAAGTTTCACAACAGAAAAATTGTGATTCAAGTAAAATGGACAGATCCATAATTTTGTTGTTCCCAGACTCTGTGTTTGGGACCTGAAATCTCTTACTGGGAGAAATGAGGGGAAAGAAAATTGGAAAAACTCTTAAACATGGACTTCTGAGACACAGACGCTTGTAGTGGAAAGGTTCAGGAAGTGCTTTTGAATCTGTGGCTCCCTCTTGTGGAGGATATTAAGATATCACAGAGGGGGAGTGAGGGGGTCTAATCATAGTTCTATTAACATTAATTCCCAGGATGTTTACTTTATTACTGTATTTTATTCTTCATTATTATTATTCAGTGTTTTATTACATCTCACATGCTACAAGGAGCTGAACTGAATTTAAAACGGTAGAAACTGAAATGAACTGTCCTGCGGAGCTTAAAAGCTTCATGACTGGATCTTGTGACACTACCATGAACTAAAGAACATCACGAAGGTTCATGTGGGAGCAGACTGCTGAGCTGGGGTTTCTGAAAAGAACTAAATCTAAACCTGACAAATCTACATAACCAGAGGCTTCAGTGAACAGGAGCTCTGGTTTCAGACCTTTCAAAGGTTTGTTAGGACATCTCCTGGTCTGTCCCAGTGGACATCACCTGAGACAAGAGGTCAAAAACATGCCTACTCTTCATTTCAAACAGGCTTTTTGAGCTGTACAGATAAACTATTTTTCATCTACAAATAAAAAGTCTGAAGAAAAAAGTTTTCTTTATAATTTAGTGCATGACATGCAAACAAACTCATCCAGAGCAGGTCTGGTTCAGATGGTGAATGGAACCGGACGCCGGAACCGAATGTGTTCATCTTCTGTCCCCCAGTCAAGCTCAACGTGTCTCTGGGACGGTGATGATGGTAAAATAGTCCATCTGAACTAAATCTCTTCTCTTTGTGTCCCTCCACCATGAACGGGTTCAGTTTTAGTCCAGAATCTTCTCAGAACTAAAACAACATCGTTTCAACTTGGAGATTCAAACATCTGGTTCCATTCACCAACACTGGGAATGGTTCTGACCTGCAGTAAACCCTAAACATTTCATTACGGCAATGTAAAACTTGCAAATGAGAAAGTGGAATGGACTGCTGAAGCACAGTGTCCAGCATTTAAGAGACTCGTAGTAAGTCCTGGGCCTTTGGCTCAGCATGTCTGGGGCCTACAACCCCTTTCAACACTCTCTTCTAAAAGAAGAAAGGTACAGAAGGATCATCTGCCATCATAATTAGCCTCTTTTGCTCTTCCTTCCTCTTTGTGGGACTCGGCAGATAATCTTGTCAACAGCTCAGCAGCCAAGAAGTGGCCCAGGAGGCAGGGCCGGGAGCGAGACCTTAACAAGATTGGCTGTGAGGAAGAGATGGATGGTTCGTTTGCTGTGTTCCCCTTTTGAAGCACTTAGGGATTTGAGTCTCCTGCAAGCTGTCACAAGCAATAAGATCAATCTGCTCACCGAAAGTGACATGGCTTTAAATCTCGCTCTCTGAGCAAGCAGTCTTCAAGCCAGCACCCGCAGGAGAAGGAGAAGTAACTCCTCACTTGGAGGGGAAGGGTACCGGAACAGCTAAAGGTCTGTTTCAGAGGTGAAAAAGCTTTAATCCGAGTTCTCCTCCCACCATGTGCTCAGATCTGAGGTCAGGACACCTTTTCCCACAGAATCATCACTTTTAGTAGATTAACAAGTTCACCCAATCCAATGACCAGAGGTGGTAAAAGTCCTCCTACTCTTTCATCCAGTAGTGGAAATATATGAGTAAAAATGTACTCTGATGAAAATAGAAGTGCTAATTCAATTACTTTATGCACAACAAGTAAAAAAGTACAGGAATGTACTGAGAGTATAAATTATAAAGTACAGGAATGCACTGAGAGTGTAAAGTAAAAGTACAGGAATGTACTGAGAGTGTAAAGTAAAAGTACAGGAATGTACTGAGAGTATAAATTATAAAGTACAGGAATGTACTGAGAGTGTAAAGTAAAAGTACAGGAATGTACTGAGAGTGTAAAGTAAAAACTCAACACACCCTGAACTCCACTGTCCACTCTCCCTGTCCTCTCTCTCACGCCTCCTTCACTCCGTCCTGCACCGATGGACACACAGAGGGACGTCTCTTCTGTGTGTTTGTGTCCATTTAGTCTGAGACGGTCTGGATGTTGGGAAGGTGATGGAGGAGAAAGGTGGGTTTGGGGCCTAAATCTCTCTTTTAAACGATGATTTTCAAGTGGTGTCTTTCTTAGATTAGCAAGTTTAAGCTATTTCAGCCTGAAATGCCAAGAAATTAAGCATATATCCATCTATCCATCTGTTTATCCAACCATCTATCTGCATATCTTTCGGCTGGCCTGTCCATCTCGAGATCCGTCATTCCATTCATTCATCCATCCATCCATCCATCCATCAGGCCAGTTGAATATACCAGAGCAACACAGGGTTTTTCTCACGGTGGTATAGGCCGTTTGTCGGGGGGTGGGTGGGGTTTCTGAAAGGTTTGGTCTTTTGGGAAAAGTGAAACCAGGACCAAGTCTTCAAATCAAGACCTACTAACCTCAAGGTCCTTATTCATTTACCTTCCATGAACAAGGTTACATAACCCATGAACCTAATTCCTTGCAAGGTGTGTATATTTAGAGAGGGGGTGCACACATCCCAAATCCAGTGTTTACCACCCACCCCTACACCTTTCATCTCTTCTCCTGACCCCTTTTTGGATCTGCATGTATTTATCAAAAGGAGTGCAGCAGAGAAGGGCGGGAGTGTCTCCTGTGTTTATGGCTTAAAGACAAGGACAATTCTCCTGCGCCTCCAGTCCCAGAGCTTCCTTCTCCTGATACCTTTAGAAACATCACCTCATCTCTGAAGAGGCTGAAGTGTAGATCTGACAGGGTTGCCTTCAGAGAGCAACTTCGGGCATCTTTCTTCGGCTCATCAGAGCTGAAGTGCGAAGGCCCGGACAGGAGGGGCTGCCTTCTCCTTATTCTAAAGCCTCCAGTCATGCCCTTGTTAGCCAACCTAATTGGATTGGCTGCTTCACACAGGAAGATCAGTAAAACCCTCCCCAATCCTGAATCCTGCATTAGGGTTGACAGGGAGGAATTAGAGAGGATAGACCTGCAGTCTGCTTTTGGCTTCTCTGCACTCTCCACCTGATTGTCCGTCCCCTTGGAGAGTGCGCCTCACCTGAATCGGGTTTACGGACACCCCCTCGCCCCGGCGTACGGTCCATTTCGCTGTCCACAGAAGCGCAGGGGAAACCGGCAAAATTTCCAATTTTCGGGAGCTTGACAGGGAAGGGGAAGAGGAAGAAACATGGGTAGCGGAGCAAGTGCAGAGGATAAGGAAATGGCCAAGCGGTCCAAAGAGCTGGAAAAGCAGCTCCAGGAGGATGCAGACAAGGAAGCGAAGACAGTCAAACTCCTGCTGCTGGGTAAGTTGTCCACACTTGGGGGGTTCCTTACCTAGGTTAGCAGTTCTCAGAAACGTTCTTCCTCTGAAAAGATTACCTTTTACTTACAGTTCTAAAGCAATGGTTACAAACTTGATATGAGAGGAAGAAACGTGATTGTGTTGATGTTGACTCGTTGACCAGTGGAGGACCACCAGGAAAAAGCATACTTGCGATCCATTCAGCATCTTGAAGACCTGCCAAAGATGCATTAGCAACACAGATTGGGGCTTAAACAGTTTGCAAGCAGTGCGATCTGTTTTAAAACGACCAGATGTCGTTATTATCACATATTTTTTATTTGCATCCAGCAAGTCCAGGGAGAATCTGTTACCAGCAGGACGCTGTTGTCAGTTTAACAGTTACCATGATGACACATGGTGTCAGAGAGACGGATCCATGAGAGCAAGCACAAACATCACCTGCCTGCATTATTTCACTTCTCCATTAGAAGTTCAGAAGCTTCTGAAGGATTTACAGACTGTGTTACCAGGGAGGTGACAGCTCATGAGCGAGATCCTGTCCAAGAGCAGAGATAATTACATTGGAGGCACACTCTAGTATCACCTCAAACCAACGTTCTCTGTGTTAGTTCAACTAACACTCGTAATTGATTTTGGATTCATTATTTAACTTATTGATTTGGCAAGCTGACATACAGTGGGGTCCATAAATCTGAGATCCAAGTGAAAATCTGGATAAATATCAAATGAACAATGTTTTCTGCTCAGGATGGTTATTTAACTGTAGGCATCGGATGAAGTGCATGTTCAGACGACCCTCAGGTGGATTTGATCAGGGCTTGGGAAGCCTGATGGTATATAACCACTGTCCAGATTTTAAAGCATTTAAACACAGGAGATGCCTTTTACAAAGAATGAAGAGTGAAGGGTGCTGGTGGTCTAGTGGTGGTACTTGCCTATGGACCTCTGGATCAAGAGGTCCCAGGTTCGAATCCCACCTCCAGCACTACCACCACTGGGTCCCTGAGCAAGACCCTGAACCCTGAGTTGCTCCAGGAGGACTGTCCCTGTAATTAGGACACGGAAGTCGCTCTGGATAAAGAGCGTCTGCTAAATGCTGTAAATTTAAATGAAGAACTTCATGATGAATGAGTTTAAAGAAATGCTCCAAAAGAGGAGATACTTTTTGTGCTAAAAATGAAGGAAAGTGGAATTGAACGTAATTGTTTCATTGGTTTTTTTTCCTTTGACTGTCCTCTTAAAAGATCGCAACCCGAAGGCCCATGACGTTCTGTCAGCGAGAACAGAATCCGATTACCCTGATGATTTAAGCCAAGATCCGCTTAAGCGTTTAGCCGGTCTCACACAAGTTCAGTGTAAAACATGAGTGTCAGTTGTGATTCCCAACGCTCGTGAAAAGTCCTGACCCCTCGTTTCTCTCTATTCTGTGTGAAAGTGAGACAGTAGTTCAGTGATTTGTGTACAAACACACGTAACTCCAGTATAAACACAAAGAGAGTTTCATTCTAACCAGCTTTAAAGTCCATATTCACCACCGTTATTCTTCAGCACAGCCTCACCTCTCTTAGACCAGCTCCTTTCTTTAAATCAGGAACACTTCTCCAGGCTTCTTCAAGGACGTCCCAAAGCTCTTATTTGGACGTTTGTTTTCTGTTCTCTGTGGAGATGATCTCACACTGCTTCTGAAACTGCTCAGGTACAGAGACTGTGCTGAAAATGAGAGACAAAAACACGGTCCTTCAGGAAGATCTCGAGTGTCCCTCAAAAAGACATTAAACATACAAGGAAGTCTGGAGGTTTGGAAGCAAAATATGAGGTAATGAGGGGGTCAGGACTAGCACAGTTACTGTATGTCATATTATTGCCCCTCGGTGAAGAGGGGCAGGTACAGGAGGCTGAACAGGCCAATGTGGGTGAGGTTGCATTCACAGTTATGTTCAGTGGACAGAAGGTTTTAAAAGGAAGCAGGTAGGCTGGACACAATGCCATGGGGTCAAGATTTACCTGGCTTTTTCCCTGCATGCCCTGATACCACTATAATCCCTGCTCTCAGGTTCATTTCCCTGTTCCCTGAAAGTCTAGACTTTCTTGTATGCTTAATGTCCTGTTGGGGAACAGTTCTCCAGATCTTCCTGAAGGACAGTAGTGTAATGTTTTTGTCTCTCATATTCAGTCCAGTCTCTGTTCCTGAGCAGTTCTCCAGATCTTCCTGAAGGACAGTGTTGTTGTCTCTCATGTTCAGTCCAGTCTCTGTACCTGAGCAGTTTGATAGTTCTGTGTTGGTTAATCCACACAGTGATCTACGTCTGAACCTTCAAGCAGAACAAAGTGTCTAATTTAAGACATGAAGCAGAGAAGAACCAGGAGCAGATGATTCCAGATGATCGGTGGAGTGGGAACAATGAGTGGGTGGAACACCTTTATCTAGAACCTTGTATTGGAGCATTAAAACATTTGTTCCCGTTTAAGTTCTACGTGTAACTACGCAACATACCAACAATATGAGTTTGACAGGCAGAAACAGTATTTTTGCACCAACAAGGTGATTCTCTAGCAAATATAAAGAAATGAGGGCTTCAAGACTTTTGCACAGGGCTATACTTGAAACAGCTGAAACATCTTTGCAACACTTCATACAGACAGTCTCATTAAGAAGTCTTTGAGTCTGAAAGTCAAGGCTAATCTGATGGGGAAGTAAGCCGATGAACAATCGGAGTGGCTCCAACGATGACGCAGGTAGAATTAGCATATCGCCAAGGCTACCGTTCATTAAAGGAGTCATTTCGGACCAACCGTCCTCTTGGAGATGCAGGAGTCCCGCCCCTGACCTGGCCTGACACAGGCACCCAAAGAATCAGAAAGTCAATGATCTCCTGAGAAGCTTTCGGTCACAAATCCAATTAGGTCACATATTAAGCAGGTTAGCGAGTCTTCCTCCTGACCTAAACATCACCAACAATCCATAGGTGCTTCCTTTAAAGGCTTAACGACCAATTAATGCTGACCTTAATATGGTTATTATAAAGGCTGGGAAGACCTATCAGTAATGACCAAAACGACCATTTATCGCTTGTTTCTTGTTTTTCTTGTTCTGAACCGATACGCCAGCCCTGGTTTTACAGAGTGTGTAGCCCTGTGAGTCGCTGGGACAGGCTGGACACTCAACAACTGCACAAATGCTTCTTTATTACTGATGTTTAAAGTGCGAATATCATCAATTTATTGCATTGTCAGATTTGTAAGTTTTGTAAAATCCGATGCTCTTCCTAACGGAGCTCCAATGAGCTCGTTTATTAGACCGGCACTAAAAACTGGATAAAAAATGGTGCATTGAGCCATAAAGGGCCCTTCAGAGACCCTGCTTTAACAGAATTAATAGAATTAAAAGTACTAATAAAACAAAGAGTGAGCTCTGGGGTGAATTAGATATATATACATTTAAATGGCTTTGTTCCAATTTATTGTAAATGAAAATAAAAGGAAAATTCAAGTCATGGTACTTTTAGGTGTGACGATGGACAACATGTCTTACACACAGCTAATAGGTCAGAATACAGAGGGCAGAGTCTGAACCAGCCCCAGTTACGTGTCTGTGGACATTTACCTTTCTGTGGACATTTACCTTTCTGTGGACATTTACCTTTCTGTGGACTGTCTCTGCTTTTGTCCTGCAGGTGCTGGTGAGTCGGGGAAGAGCACCATTGTAAAGCAGATGAAGTGAGTACTTTTATTTCAGTCACACTGAAAGAAAAGTTCTTTCTCAAACAGATTACAGACACAAATATAAACAACAACACCAACGACGACAACACACACACACACACACACACACACAAAAGAGTGACTTTAATATGAAGGGGTGCTGGTGGTCTAGTTGGTGGGTACTTGACTATGGTCCTGTAGACCAAGAGGTTGCAGGTTTGAATCCCACCTCCAGCACTACCACCACTGGGTCCCTGAGACCCTGAGCCCTGAGTGTCTCCAGGTGGACTGTCCCTGTAATCAGGACATGGAGGACACTCTGGAGAAGAGCGTCTGATAAATGCCGTAAATGTATTTGTTAATATGAGATTACTTTATTAAGCCTGTTCTCTTCAGATTACAAACTTAAAAAGGTGAAAAGCATCAAAACACTGAGATTGAACCGCTTACACTCCTGTTTACTCTCCCACAGGATTTTGCATCAAGGTGGCTACACCAAAGAAGAACAATTAGCTTTTAAAGCCATCATCTATGGAAACATCCTGCAGTCAGCCCTGGCCCTCATCAGGGGAATGGAGATGTTGGGCATCAACTATGGAGCAGTATCATCTCAGGTTTTCATCTCAACTCATGCTCTTTGTGGAACTCTGTGAAGCACAGACACATACATCCTCTGTATTTAACACACACACACCATCCAGCAGGGGACAGACATAACCAGCACCCAGCGAGCAGTGATGGGGACGGTACCTTGATCAAGGGAACCCATGACCTTCTGATCCAGGAGCCTAGTCCCAAACCACTGGGCCAACATTGTCTCAGTGAAATAAAAGAATCACCCTACTCTTTATGATGGGGACTGCACCTTGATGGGGACGGTACCTTGATCAAGGGTATCTCAGGGCAGCCTGCTGGTCTGGGACTCAAACCCATTCAAAACCTAATGTTCTTGATAAAAATGTCATTCAATTAAAGTGAACTGTGAAATGCATTCTGTAGAAATGTGGGTACTTGTGTGCTTTAAATCTACACAAAATCTGAGGGGTTTCATTTTGCAAACAACTGGCAATGTATACAAATACACAAGACAGATACAACAAACAGGAATAATAATAACAACAATAATAATAGTAATAGTAATGGTAATGGTAATTCTCCCTTACTGTGCAGGAAGACGGGCAGAAGCTGCAGAACCTGGCGGACTCCACTGAGGACGGGACGCTGCCCACTGAGCTGGCGGACGTCATTAAGAGGCTGTGGAAAGACTCAGGGGTGCAGGCCGCCTTCGAGAGGGCAGCTGAGTTCCAGCTGAACGACTCTGCTGGATAGTGAGTGCAGAACCATACTGAAGGATGTTCCTTTGTATTTTTCCTCCAGATGCAGCCAGGGTCAAACATCTGGGAGAACCAGATAAAACCCTTCAGTTTTAAATTATGTTCTTATTCAAGGCAGTTTTTCCTCCAGACTGTGATCTGAGCTCCTTCCTGAGTCGGTCTGAGTGGAGAGTGGAGCTTCTGCAGGAGCTTCAGAGTCACTTTAACAACTCAGACTCCACCAGTTTATCCCTGATGATCCACATCTCCACACACTAGAGACTCACACACCACTCCTCACCTTTATTACACCCTGAACACACACTGAACTCACACACTCTCACCTTTCTGTTCACCTAGACCTGATTTCTGTGCTAAACTTCATGATGAAATATTTCTGCATACTTCCCTACTGGACACGTCTAGTAGTTCCCCTGGATTTCCAGTTTCTGGACCATCACTGTGTTCAACCTTATTGAACTGTTTTGGTTCTGTGGCACACATGCTGTGAATGAACCCAAGTGTATGTTCTACAGCTACCTGTGTGACATGGAAAGGATCTGCATGACCTGACTACCTCCCCTCAGAGCAGGATGTGCTAAGGTCTCGAGTCAAGACCACCGGTATCATCGAGGAGCAGTTTGGATGCAAAGAGCTGCATTTCAGGTAAGCTGCTCGACAAATGAATAAAAAACAACAAGAGCACAGATTCCTTACAAAACAGTCTAAAGCCATGACCACATGTTAAATCTGGACAAGCATCCAGAGAATCAGGTGTAAACATTGTCAGGTGTCGTCCAGTGGGCGGGGCACAGTCTCACCTGCTGGAAATACTCTGTGTGGTTTAGGAAAGGGGTGGCATCTGTGTAGAGAGTGCAGGAGGTGGGACATGATGGGTTCCTGAACAGCCATGTCTCTTGCTGTTTCTTGATTTTGGGCAAAGTTCTCATCACACCAGTTGGACATTTTTGTGACCTCATCCCTAAAATTACCTGCTTCACCCTTGAGCTGATGACAAAGTCGGTGTGATTCCCAGGTGGGACGAAATATAACTCTGATGATAGCAACAGGATGGCATTAGCCCATGGATAGGGTCCTTAAGAGCAGTTGGTGGGGTTTGAGTCCCAGATCAATAGGTTCCACTGAGGTTCCCTTGAGCAAGGTCCGTCCCCATGACTGCTCCCCAGGTGCTAGATATGTGTGCCCCCTGCTGGACGGTGTCTTTGGGTTTTAGTGAATGTGCTTCAATGTGTTCACAATAACAGATAGTCACTTTCACTTCATTCCAGGATGTTTGACGTGGGGGGTCAGAGGTCAGAGAGAAAGAAATGGATCCACTGTTTTGAGGGTGTGACCTGCATTGCTCTTCTGTGGAGCCCTAGTGCTTACGACATGGTGTTGGTAGAGGATGATGAAGTGGTGAGTATGCTCACTTGGCCCAGAAATAAGTTTCTCACTTGGAGGACGTTCCGTGCTGAAGAACCTGTTCTGTGTTCCTCAGAACCGCATGCACGAGAGCCTCCATCTATTCAACAGTATCTGCAACCACAGGTTCTTCGCCACAACCTCCATCGTACTTTTCCTCAACAAGAAAGACCTTTCGGAGAAGATAGAAGAATCCACCTCAGTATCTGCTTCCCTATGAATCTGGCCGGCAAGTACTGGCCTCTTCTTCTGACAAGAGTCCTTGGACCCTGGTTTAGATGCTTTAAGTTGATTTTCCGTGTCTGAAAGGAGAAAATCCATCATCGCTGCTTCAGCAGTAACTTATCAGGGAAGGGAATCTCGAGGCGCCTGACAATTCAATTCAGTTTCGAACCTCACAGTCTACAGACCCCTCGATTCTCTCGGACGTCCTGGGAGTCACCAGTGAATAGATCATTTACGATGGTTCAGTTTGAGAGTGAACAACTGAGGGTGTCCCAGCTCTGAAAAGATGACTTTTTACTTTTAATTCAATTAATTTAAATGGCATTTTAATTAGTTTAACTTAATTTAAGTGGGTTGTCTGAATAGGTGTTGATTAGATGTTTTTATTTTATGCAATTGAATGTCATCTGATTTAATTTATTGACATTTATTGACATGTCTGCATAGGTATCATTTAACTTTAATCAAATTTAATTGATTTAACAGACATTAAATTCAGTAATACTGACTAACTCTTATCCCAATATTTGCACATATATTCTCATAATTTAACGATGCAACTAAAGTACAGCTTGTCGGAAAAAGAAGCTACTGGGCAGGTACAGGTTTTGGAACAGCAGAGTCCTTGAGGTCAGTTTTGAAAAAGGCAGATTTTCAAAGTAGAGCATTAAAAACCGCAAGAATGGAGTCGGGACAGGCTGAACAGAGAGAGTCTGCCTTAAAAAAACACCTGCCGTGGAAAATAGTGATGTTCCCAGACTAAAGGTACAGAAGGTCCACTCTTGAGACAGGGACACCCTGTATCTTTCTTTTCTGAGATTGTGGGACAGTTGTCCTCAGTTGTCTGAGACCCTGAGGCCCATTTCTGTCTGCACTAATCATTTTGCCCCTCTAGAAGCTACATTTTTAATAACGTGTCTCCCGTTGCAGGTCCAACATACGAAGACGCCAGCAACTTCCATCAAGAAGCAGTTGAGGGCTAAACATGAAAGGCGTCGAAATCTGCTCGCGCTTGACCTGCGCCACCGGAAACACGAGCGTGGAAATCGTGTTCAACGCCGTGACAGACATTATCATCAAGGAGAACCTCAAGGACTGCGGTCTGTTCTAAACATCACCCACTTTGTGAGGCAAGTGGAGCGAATACAACCTCCCACTCGGGCGACTGGCAGAAACTCGACCAACAGGAAGCAGCTCAATCAGCCAGGGACGTGCGATGATATCGGAGCAGTATCGATATCGGTGGAGATACCTGCTTGATAAAATAAATCTTAACAAAATTAAGATTTGACTGATATTTCTGACGTTCACTTGATCCGATAGTTATTGTGATCTGGAAGAGCAGAATGTTTAGCGCTATTATGTTTATTGTACAAGATGCCACAGAGATATTTTGAGCTCAACATGAATATAGTCATTATCTATATGATGTATATATTTAATACTTATATCTTATATAGGTAACTAGTTAAGAAACCGCAATAAACAAGAGCTTTGTAGTCAAATTTATAGATTTACTTTATAAAATGTATTATAATATTAATATTCAATATTTAACAATAAAAAGCCATTAATATTCTAAAACATTGTTGGGTTACAGATTAAATTAGCCTAAAGAACGTAGGCTGGTTATCTCTGCTGAGTGTTAGCATGTATACAGCGCCATCTGGTGGTAGAAAGTGTATTAGACCAAATGCAGCTCTAAGTTGAATCATAATAAAAATAATAAACTGTAGTCTGAAAAATATCTTATGTAAAAGATAAGATCCAAAGCATAGGAAAGCTCTTTTACACGTTTATATACAGATTATTCGCTGAACATCAAATGTGGCCTTTATGTTAAACCGGATAATGAAATAGAAGCTACAAAAATTTGACGTGAAACTGATGATAAACACTTATGGACGTCTTTTCTTGGGAATGTCACGGCTAAATCGTCCTGATCTCCATCATTTTCTTCCAGAACTTTGGCCCCCACCCTCTTCCATCCTTGACCTGAATGACTGGCAGATGATTTTGCCAAGGTGGCAGCAGAGGAAGCGAAGATGACATGACCTCTGTTTCCAGGGGCCCGCAGAGGTCAGTTCCCACTTTTTTTGAAATTCCCAACGATCCCGATCCTCACCATCATCATCATCATCATCATCATCATTACCACCACGCTGGACCTCCAAGTTGCACCTGTAGAGCCCATACATCACCTGTACGCTGCTTTTATGAGACACTAAAGTGAGAACAGTGGGAGCAGGCCAGGCCTGCTAAAGATCACTCACTCATGTGAAACAATAATCCGCTAGCCACGCCCTGGTAACGAGCGTTGCCCATCGCACAGGACTAGCGGTTAATCTGATCTGTTGGTAGAGAGAAAATCAACAAGTAAAGCTTGGTGTGATCAAACCTTCCCGTTTTCAGTCTACTCAGCATGCTACTCCACGTTTGTTTTTTTCCCAGAATAAAATACTAGGGGAGTGTATTTTGTAAATAAGTGTAGCAGATTAAATCTCTGTCTCAGAGAAAACTCCTTATAAACATGTTTGAATCTATATATTTATGAACGTCAGTAAGGGCGAGTACTCTAGCGGCCTGTTGCTAATCTGAGGGTAAAGCTGTTGAGATGTTCTGGACTATAAATGTAGGAACATGAAATAAAGACTTGCATCAATCCCACTGCTTGTTGGTGTTACTTTATTAACCCTTCGAAGACCGTAGGAGGTGTTTTTGGCTGTTTTTGCGTGACATGATTAGGTTTATTAGGAAATAAACTGTTTAAAAATGTAAAATCACTTGTGAGAGTAGGGAGCAGCTTGAGGAGAACCTGGAGAGATGGAGATCTACTCTAGAGAGAAGAGGAATGAAAGTGAGTATGATTTAGACAGAACACAGAAGTGTGAAAGTGAGGACAGTGGAGTGGTGAGGAAGGAAGGAGTAGAGGAGGTGAAGGGGGAGGAGTTGAAATACTTGGGATCAACAGATCAGAGTAACGGTGAGTTAGTGGAAAAGAGGAGAAGAAGAAGAGAGTGCAGGCAGGTTGGAATGGGTGGAGAAGAGTGACAGGAGTGATCTGTGACTGAAAGGGATCAGCAAAAGTGAAAGAGAAGCTTTACAGGACAGTAGTGAGACCAGCAATGCTATATGGGTTGGAGACAGTAGTGAGACCAGCATTGCGGAGCTGGAGTTGTTGGAGTTAAAGATGCTGAGATGTTCGTTGGGTGTGACGAGGATGGACAGGATTAGAAATTGGTATATTAGAAGGACAGCTTAGGTTGGACGTTTTGGAGACAAAGTTGTGAAGCAAGATTGTGTTGGTTTGGACGTGTCCAGAGGAGAGACGAGGAGTATATCAGGAGAAGGGCGTTGAAGATGGAGCTGCCGGAAAGAGGAGAGAGACAACACATACAAGCATATCCCTGTCAGCATGTCCAAGAGCATAAGTGCCCTCTGGACTTTTTCTGTCGGGACTCTATAGAAGCATCATCAGTCAGTGTCCAATTACAAAACAACTATCCAGCCAGGAAACAACCCTGGTGAAGATTGGTGGAGGGCAGCAGGAAGAGGATCGGTTTGCCCTCCAGGTGGGCGGGGCTTTAAGGGTGTGAGGTCACGTTAAAACCATGGATAGTGTCACTGGGTTTACGTTTAAATTTACATTATTTAGCAGATGCTCTTATCCAGAGTGATTTCCGGTTCCTGATTACAGGGACAGTCTCCCTGGAGGCACCCTGGAGGAGCCCAGTGGTGGTGGTGGTGGAGGTGGGATTCGAACCAGGAACCTCTTGCAACCTCCTTCCTTGCAGCTGTTCATGATTTGGCCCAAATAATTGTGAGAAAGATCTTGATTTTCAGATTCAGTGTTTTAATAGATATTAGTGGTTCATTATAGAAAAAAAAATACAAGTTCTGCACTGTTCTCAAGCCGTTAAGGAAGAGTGCTGTACAAAGAAGAACAGGAGCACCGGCAGTGCTCAGGGAAACACCTTCAAACCCTCCTGAAAGCTGAACACACGTTTCCAAAGATAAAGAACTATTTTACACACTGCATTGTACCAGGCATGTGGTATTTGTTAAAAAAAATAAATAAAGAACCTGTGCAGGTGAGCTTCTAGATGAATCGATTAACGTGATGAAACATGTGACCCTGTTAAAACACGTACAAATTACAAAACAGTCCCATCAGCTTGTTTCTGAACCAAATCCACAGGATTAACGAATCACACACGATTCAAGACCTGACAGGACGACCACACTGCTTCCATTTCTGGGCCCTTTTTAACTCAAAACAATGGAAATGAACCAAGACCTAATCCGTTCTGTGGTACCAAACCAGCGGAACCTTTCTGGTGCATGTTCACATGGTGCTCATGGTTCTCTATAAACAGGACGTTTCCACCAACAGGGAACCGACTGATTTCATTCAGGCAACATAGTTTAGAACCGTTTGGAACGTTTTGATCAAATGTTAACCTGAAAAGCCGGTTCCCAGTTGGAACTGGAAAATTTTTCCAGCAGGAACCGTGATGAGATGTGTCCTTCTTATTGATTTCCAATGTGTATCCTCCATCTTTGATTACTGTGGTTCTGATCCGAACTGGTGGAAATGTGTCAGGATGCGTCTGGTGGACCTGATATTCCTGATTCAGGAGCAGTTTCATGTTGGTGGAAAGGTGTTATGACAGCACAGCATCTTCTAGACGATAAAGCGCACTGGAGAATAAAGACATCAAACATTTATGATCAAGACAGAATCTATGGGTGTGAATGAAAGTGAGGACAGCGGGGTGGTGAGGGTGCAAGGAGTAGAAGGTGGTGCAGGTGGACAGTTCCAGCTTCAGGATGGACAGTTCAGAGTAACGGCGAGTGAGGAAGAGAGGAGAAAACGAGAGTGCAGGCAGGTTGGAACGGGTGGAGAAGAGTGACAGGAGTGATCTGTGACAGGCGGGGACCAGCTCTGCAACTGTTACAGGTTGAGTAGTGAGACCAGCTATGTTAAGAGATGGTGATGAAAAGACAGGAGGCGGCGCTGGAGGTGGCACAAGTAAAGATACTGAGAGTTGCATCGGGAGGGCGGATGGACAAAATTAGATGATTAGATGATTTAGAAACAAAGTAAGAGAAGTGAGACTGTGTTGGTTTGGACGTGTCCAGAGGAGAGACGAGGAGTATTTCAGGAGAAGGATGGAGAACTTCTGTATTAAAAACATGAACCTTGCCCTGGGTTGTAATTTGAAGCTAAAATTTTGGAATATTTGCAGTTTAATAACAGGAGTTAAATCTGCGGCGGGTTATAAAGGGCCCAGCAGCTGATGAAGACAGAGAATCTCCAGGAACATCAAGCCAAGATCGTGAGATTTGCTTCCACTCAAGTGTTACAATTACTTTCTACAACAATTAGCACAACGTTCCCCACCAGCTCGTTAAAGTCCCCGTTGTTAACGGTTAATCATAAACACTCATAATGGACGCGGCAGAAAGTTCCCCAAAATACGGAAAAACGACCAGTGAGTAAAAGAGTGTTTCTTTCTGGGAATGAAGTGAGTCAGAGTGCTACATGCTAATCATCACACAAATCCAGCTCCAGAAGAGAAAACAGGACCTGTTCACACCTGGCATTAAAAGCTCAATCTAAGAATTAAAGGAGCCGACATCATGCACTTTTGACCAGCAAGCGATCCGCACCTGCCAGAGATGAAACCTGCGTCCCAATCGTCCAGTTAAACCCTGACAGGTCCACTGTCCTTGATGTTGGCTGGTGGATCCACATGCAGGTCAGTATATTCACGACGGGGCTACAGATGAGTGATCAGCAGTAAACTGATCACCTGGTCAGCTGGATTCACCTGTTCCTTCACTGCTTCATGTCTGAAGTTAGACAACATTGTTCTGTGAAGGTTCAGGCGTAGATCACTGTGTGGATGGCCTTTTAGAACTATCAAACTGCTCAGGTACAGAGACTGGACTGAGCATGAGAGACAACAACACTGTCCTTCAGGAAGATCTGGAGAACTGCTCAGGTACAGAGACTGGACTGAACGCGAGAGACAACAACACTGTCCTTCAGGAAGATCTGGAGAACTGCTCAGGTACAGAGACTGGACTGAAAATGAGAGACAGCAGCACTGTCCTTCAGGAAGATCTGGAGAACTGCTCAGGTACAGAGACTGGACTGAGAATGAGAGACAACAACACTGTCCTTCAGGAAGATCTGGAGAACCATTCCTCAACAAGACATTGAACATTAAAGAAAGTTGGGAAGCAGAACATGAGAGAAATTAGGGTATCAAGACTTTTGCACAGTCCCTTGGAGAAATATAACCAGGGGAGTTTTTTAGAGAGGACGTTGAGGAGGTGGCCCCCAGGACAGGACAGGTTCAAAACACACTGCTGGGTGGCAGCGGTGGCCTAGTGGTTAGGGCGTTAGCTGCATGATCGGAGGATCTGGGTTCAAACCCCTTCCCAATACAAGTTGCTAAAGGTACCCTTGAGCAATTACCGTCCCGTCCACTGCTCAGGCGCTTTCAATGGCACACCCACTGCTGCACAAGGTTGAGTGTGTATGGGTAAAATGCAGAAGAGGTCAATTTCGTTGTGGTTCATGTGTGCTGTGCCGTGACCTGCATAATAAGAGTGATGCTTTTCACTTTTCACTTTTTCACTTAAAAGTGGGCGAAGGTGTCAGGTGTGTCCCACTTGTGCTCAGTGTTGCCCCCTTGTGAGCGGATTAGGAACTGCATTAGTGGCAGGCGTGAACAGGATCTTGTCAGTAACTGCTGTAAAGTCAGGGCTCCCAACCGATTAAACAACACAGAACAAACCTGCAGCAGTGATGAGGGGCAGGAGGGGCACTAGGAGGGGCATTAACACCAACATTCCAGAGCAGCTCTTTATCCCGATTAAAGACTTCTACAGCAAAATGTAAAAAAATGAAAATACTATTAATTATTATTCAATTTGGGCCATGATATGATGTTTATAGCACATAAACAGACAACGCATCATAGACAGGACTGTCCATGACCGTCTCCACCACTCTGACCTCCTTTCTGATTTTCACTGCAGAAGAGAAGGACATGCCACCTTTGTGGACTAATTTTAGAGAAGAGGTACCAAAATAAAAGTCTTTTCAACATTTAAAATGCTTTAAAATAAGCATTGCTGCTACAATACTATCGATTCTCCTGCCATCAATAGCACAGCTCACGGTCTGCTGGGGAAAAGATGGGGCAGGATTTTGAGGGAATTATGAAAGGATCACGCAGGAAGTGTGCAGGTTCAGCTACTAGCATTATAAAATTGAAATAATAAAATAATTGATTTAGAAAGCTGTAGAGTGAGAAATGAATTACAGTTATGCAACAAAAAAAAAACACTAAAGCACACATCGGTGTATCAGAGAAGATGTAAAATGGGCGTCTGAAGGTTGGGAACCTCTGCTCTAAAGCTGCAGGAATCACAGTAATGATATTAAACGCAGTCGTTAACAGTCTGACGTGAACGTGAACAGAAGAGGATAATCAAGGCGTGCATAGAACTAATGCAGACACTCCATACACCCACGCCGGAAGTGGACGTGGTGTTTAAACCAGGAAAGGAAACACTCCTCACTTCACTGCATCTGGGAATTACAGAGGGATGACAGACAGAACTGTCCGTTGGCGGGGAGTTGATTTAAGTCTCTCCAAATTGCACAGTAAAAACTACAGTGTGTGTTTGCAGTGTGGTGGCAGCGGTCGGTCCTCGTCCCACGCTGACTGGAGTCCACTAAAGGCTGCACCAGTGACATCCGTCCACACAGGCAAGGTCCCATCAGTCCCCCTGGGCTGAGAGGCTGAAATATTGAGATGAAAAGAGAGACGATCACTCAGGAGCTTTGATACTTTCAGCATCTGTGGAGATGATCACGCTCAGAAATTTGCCGCAACTTTTTGTAACTTTGTAGTCGTCAAGCTTCCCCCGAAAAAGACAGACTTCCTGGTTGAATAAAATAAAATAAATAGTGAACTACGCTACTTCACTCGGACCCTCCGAGCTCACCTCGTCTCCCAAACCTGGCGCCTCAGTAGAGCCCACACTCGATCAGGTTGTTCTTGATGATGACATCAGTGACGGCATCAAAGACAAACTGCACGTTCTTGGTGTCGGTGGCGCAGGTGAAGTGGGTGTAGATCTCCTTGGTGTCCTTCTGCCGGTTCAGATCCTCAAACTGGCACTGGATATAGGCCGCCGCCTCCTCGTACGTGTTGGAGCCTGATCGAAGAATCGGGAGAACGTTCAAGACATAACCATCTCCTTTCAGAAGAACCAGAAACGGAAATTGATATATTGATATATTGATCCAAAGGGAAACTGGTAATGTTACAGATAGACAGACAAGACAGACGAACAGTCTGACAGAGATCCACTAGTAGACACAAATAACAAAAGTATATTACTATACTATATATACACTACATACTTTATAATCTATACTATAAACACTACATACTTTATATATACTATATAAACTGTACTATACACACTATACACTATATAAACTGTAGTATATACACTATATACTATATACACTGTACTATATACACTACATACTTTATATATACTATATAAACTGTACTATACACACTATATACTATATAAACTGTCTCTATATACACTATATAAACTGTAGTATATACACTATACTATACATGTATATATACACTATATACTATATATACTATATAAACTGTACTGTATACACTATATACTATATAAACTGTCTATATATACACTATATACTATATAAACTTTCTCTATATACACTATATACTATATAAACTGTACTGTAATATACACTATATACTATATAAACTGTACTATATACACTATATACTATATAAACTGTCTCTATATACACTATATACTATATAAACTGTCTCTATATACACTATATACTCTTCATAAACTTTCTCATATACAATATATATAAATCTGTCTCTACTTTATATATACTATATAAACTGTCTCTATATACACTATATAAACTGTACTATATACACTATATACTACAAAAACTTTCTCTATATACACAATATACTATATAATCTGTCTCTATATACACTATATACTATATAAACTGTCTCTATATACACTATATACTATATAAACTGTCTCTATATACACTATATAAACTTCTCTATACACTATATAAACTGTACTATATACACTATATACTATATAAACTTTCTCTATATACACAATATACTATATAAACTGTCTAGATACACTATATACTATATAAACTGTCTCCTGTACACTATATACTATATAAACTGTCTCTATTTACACTGTATACTATATAAACTGTACTATATACACTATATACTATATAAACTGTCTCTATATACACTATATAAACTGTACTATATACACTATATACTATATAAACTGTACTATATACACTATATACTATATAAACTTTCTCTATATACACAATATACTATATAAACTGTCTATATACACTATATACTATATAAACTGTCTCTATATACAATATACTATATATAAACTGTACTATATACACCCTTCTATATAAACTGTCTCTATTTACACTGTATACTATATAAACTGTACTATATACACTATATACTATAAACTGTCTCTATATACACTATATACTATATAAACTGTACTATATACACTATATACTATATAAGCTGTACTATATACACTATATACTATATAGCTGTCTCTATATACACTATATACTATATAAACTGTACTATATACACCATATACTATATAAACTGTCTCTATTTACACTGTATACTATATAAACTGTACTATATACACTATATACTATATAACTGGACTATATACACTATACACTATATAAACTGTCTCTATATACACTGTACTATATACACTATATACTATATAAACTGTACTATATACACTATATAAACTATATACTACACAAACTATATACTATGTAAACTACTATATACACACTATATACGATATACACTGTCTATATATACACTATACACTATATAAACTAGACTATATACACTATATATACTATATAAGCTGTGCTATATACACCATATAAACTGTACTATATTACACTGCCTACTATATAAAAACTGTCTCTATATACATATATACTATATAAACTGTCTCTATATACACTATATAAACTGTGCTATATACACTATATACTATATAAACTGTACTATATACTATATACTATATAAACTGTCTCTATATACACTATATACTATATAATCTGTCTCTATATACACTATATACTATATAAACTGTCTCTATATACACTATATATATAAACTGTCTCTATATACACTATATACTATATAAACTAACCTTTATACACCATATACTATATAAATGTCTCTATATACACTATATACTATATAAACTGTACTATATACACTATATACTATATAAACTTTCTCTATATACACAATATACTATATAAACTGTCTCTATATACACTATATACTATAAACTGTACTATATACACTATATACTATATAAACTGTACTATATACACTGTATACTATATAAACTGTACTATACACTATATGTACTATATAAACTGTTATCTATATACACTATATACTATATAAACTGTCTCTATATACACTATATACTATATAAACAGTACTATATATACACTATATACTATATAAACTTTCTCTATATACACAATATACTATATAAACTGTGTCTATATACACTATATACTATATAAACTGTACTATATACACATATACTATATAAACTGTCTCTATTTACACTGTATACTATATAAACTATACTATATACACTATATACTATATAAACTGTCTCTATATACACTGTATACTATATAAATTGTACTATATACACTATATACTATATAAACTGTCTCTATATACACTGTACTATATACACTATATACTATATAAACTGTACTATATACACTATATACTATATAAGCTGTCTCTATATACACTATATAAACTGTGCTATATACACTATATACTATATAAACTGACTCTATATACACTATACACTATATAAACTGTACTATATACACTATATACTATATAAACTATATACTATATAAACTGTTCTATATACACTATATAAACTGTACTATGTACACTATATACTATATAAACTGTCTCTATATACACTATATACTATATAAACTGTCTCTATATACACTATATAAACTGTGCTATATACACTATATACTATAAACTGTCTCTATATACACTATATACTATATAAACTGTCTCTATATACACTAAAATAAACTGCTATATACACTATATACTATATAAACTGTCTCTATATACACTATATAAACTGTACTATATACACTATATACTATATAAACTACTATATACACTATATACTATATAAACTAATACTATATACACTATATAAACTGTCTCTATATACACTATATAAACTGAACTATACACTATATATATATACACTATACTATATAAACTGAACTATATACACTATATAAACTGAACTATATACACTATATACTATATACACTGTATACTATATAAACTGTACTATATACACTATATACTATATAAACTGTCTATATACACTATATAAACTGTCTCTGTATATACTATATAAACTGAACTATATACACACTATAAACTGTACACTATATACTATATACACTATATACTATATAAACTGTACTATATACACTATATACCATATAAACTGTCTCTATATACTATATAAACTGTCTCTATATACACTATATACTATATAAACTGTCTCTATATACACTGTATACTATATAAACTGAACTATATACACACTATAAACTGAACTATGCACACTATAAACTGTCTCTGTATACACTATATACTATATAAACTGTACTATATACACTATACTCTATAAACTGTCTCTGTATACACTATATACTATAGAAACTGTCTCTATATACATATATACTATATAAACTGTACTCTATATACACTGTATACTATATACACTGTACTCTGTGTATACACTGTACCGTATAAACTGAACTATACACTATATAAACTGAACTATACACACTATATAAACTGTCTCTATATACACTATATACTATATAAACTGTCACTATATACACTATATACTATATAAAACTGTCTCCTATATATACACTATATACTATATAAACTGTACTATATACACTATATACTATATAAACTGTCTCTATATACACTATATACTATATAAACTGTACTATATACACTATATACTATATAAACTGTCTCTATATACACTATATACTATATAAACTATCTCTATATACACTATATACTATATAAACTGTACTATATACACTATATACTATATAAACTGTCTCTATATACTATATACACTATAGAAATGTACTATATACACTATATGCTATATAAACTGTCTCTATATACACTATATACTATATAAACTGTCTATATACACTATATACTATATAAACTGTCTCTATATACACTGTATACTATATAAACTGAACTATATACACTATATACTTTCTCTCAAACCAAACATCCATTCCAGGGTTCCGTCTCTCCACCAGTGGACGAAGCTGAATGAGACATGTCCCAGAATCTACACAACCAGAGAGTCTAGGCTGTGGACCGGGCTGGACTGCACAGCCCAACCCGGGGCCTGAATGATCTTCTCTGTCTTGACAGTGTGCTTAAAAGTACACTCTGGACGAGTAAACGGCAGTAAATCTCTGATGTTTACAGGAACACTAAACCAACCCCGAGGAGGGACACGGCCAGAGAGAGCCTCCATTCAGGAATGAAGGATGAAGACAAGCAGACACAAACAGACATTTTTCCAGAGCGTGAAGCTGTTCAAACATGACCGCTGATACCTCAGTCTTCAGGAGCTCAAGCAGGCACTAATCCTTCATTCTTTCAAGCCCCTCTGAGGAGAACATCCATTTCTTCATCATTCCTTCATAATTCAGGACTAGTAAACCAGCAGAGTGTGTTCACTCTTCTGTCTTCCCAGTGGTGGTGAACGGAACCGGATGTCCAAAATCTCTGCATTTTCTGTCCCCAGTGACGCGCCCAGTGTCTCTTAGTGTCTCTGAGTGTCTCTGTGGGACGGTGATGATGGTAAAATAATCCATCTGAACTAAATCTCTTTTCTGTGTGTCCCTCCTTTGTGTCTCCATGTCTTCTTGTCCTCTGCATCTTCCCATTTCACACCTGAGTGTCCTCTCACCACGTCCATAATCCTCCTCTTTGTCCTTCCTCTTCTCATCTTTCCTGGCAGCTCCATCCTCAACATCCTTCTCCTGATATACTCCTCGTCTCCTCTGGACATGTCCAAATCTTGCTTCTCTCACTTTGTCTTCAAATTGTCCAACCTGAGCTGTTATATACTGGTCCCTAATCCCGTACACATAGCTGGTCTCAC
Source organism: Hepsetus odoe (assembly GCA_017165825.1). Classification (NCBI taxonomy): domain Eukaryota; kingdom Metazoa; phylum Chordata; class Actinopteri; order Characiformes; family Hepsetidae; genus Hepsetus; species Hepsetus odoe. The sequence goes on along the minus strand of CM029373.1, from coordinate 28,950,682 downwards.
TACCATCTTGTGAACCTTTCACTCTTGCTGGCTTTACAGCCTAAAATATAAAGTTCCTGCGTCGGTGAAGAAATCTTCTGGGTCTTCTTGTGGAGCTCAATCTGTGTAACAGAATTTTAGCGGCAGCTCTTAATTCTAGTCTGAGGGACGTTTCCTTCGGGAACCACGGTCCTGCTGGATGAGAGCGTCTGCCAAAGGCTGTAAAGGTAAATGTAATCAAACAAAAGGAGGAACGCCGGTCTGTGGAAGTGGTAAAACAATTTGAACGTATCAGAACGTAACATTTGGACCTGATGATCTGATCTCCACGGTCTTTAAAACACTCAACTGAAATGTGTTCAAAGAACTGACTGATTACGGACTGGTTACCTGGACAGTGTGTCTTTCAGGGATGGACTGATGGATGGGTGAATGTCTCAGGGAAGGATGTGTGCGTGACTATTAGTGATGGATGGATGGATGGATGGATGGATGGATGGATGGATGGGTGGATGGGTGCATGCTTATTTGGCAAGGGTGGACAAAGAGATGGATGGATGAATGGATGTCTGCCTTTCAGGGAGGGAGAGATAGATGGATAGACGGATGGATGGATGGATAGATGATGGGCCTGTGAGATTAAAGGTTCCGTCACCCTCGGTTCCCCACTATTCCCTGGAGACTCACCGCAGTACTCGGGGTAGCAGATGGTGAGAGGACTCTTCTTGATCTTCTCTTCAAACAGGTCCTTCTTGTTGAGGAAGAGGATGATGGAAGTGTCGGTGAACCACTTGTTGTTGCAGATGCTGTCGAACAGCTTCATGCTCTCGTGCATTCGGTTCTGTGGACACAAAGATGGGTTCCATTAACAGTACTGCTGTAGAACCATTTCTCACAAGCCAGAACAGATTCCAGAGAAATTCCAGAGATTCCTAAAAAGGGTTTAGTGTAGAACCCTCCTGAGGAACACGCAGACACAGTTAGGTCTGTGGGACATTATCACGTTGAGTCAGAGGGACTCTGTACCATCTCCTCATCCTCGGCGAGCACCAGGTCATAGTCACTCAGAGCCACGCAGAAGATGATCGCTGTGACACCCTCGAAACAGTGAATCCACTTCTTTCTCTCAGAGCGCTGTCCTCCTACATCAAACATCCTGTAAACACACACACACGCACACACACACACACACACACACACACACACACACACATTACCATATACAGTAAAACATGGCAGCACTCTGGTGCAGTGAGAAGGTCCTGAGTTTGATTCCCAGGCGGGACGGTCCAGGTCCTTTCTGTCTGGAGTGTCCCCATGTCTGTGTGTGTTTCCTCTGGGAGCTCTTTTCTGTGAGTGTGTGTGTGTGTGTGTGTGTGTGTGTGTGAGTGTGAGAAAGTGTTTATCTGTGTGTCTGCAATGGACTGGCAACCTGTCCAGGGTGTGTCCCCGCCTTGCACACTGTGAGAACTGGGATAGACTCCAGCTCTGCCCATAACCCTAATCAGGACAAGCAGCTCAGAAACTGAGTGAGTGAGTGAGTGAGTGAGTGAGTGCACACGTGTGTGTGTGTGTGAAAGTGAGTGTGTGAGAGAGAGTGAGTGAGTGAGTGATTTACTGACTTAAAGTAAAGCTCTTTGAAGGTGAAGTGTGTCTCCACGATGCCCGTGGTTTTGACTCTGGTCCTCAGGACGTCCTGCTGGGTGGGAGTGTAGCCCTGCTGAGAAATCCTCTCCAGGTCGTTCAGGTAACTAAACAGACAAATCATAATGAACACACTCTTCAAACACATTCACCACACTCTTCACTCTTTTTACACATTTACTACACTCTCCACACTCTTCTGACACACTCACCACACTCTTCACTCTTCTAACACATTCTACACTCTTCTTACCCATTCACCACTCTCCACACTCTTCACTCTTCAACACATTCACTACTCTCCACACTCTTCTGACACACTCACCACACTCTTCTGACACGTTCCCTACACTCTTCACTCTTCACTCAGGAGCAGAAGTAGTGAAAGGTTAACAGGACGGTAGGATGACCAGCTACGCTATACAGCTAGGAGACAGGGATGATAAGGCGGGGGAGCTGGAGGTGTCAAGATACTGAGATTTGTGTCGGGAGGGACGAGGACAGACAGGATTACATCACATTAGGAGAACATTAGTGGGACACTTGACTGAATGTGGAACCCTCCTGGAACAGATCCTGGACATCCAGTGGTTTTAAATACTGAAGACACTGATATTCAACAATAAATGTCCCGATTTATGGATTCCTGCAGTTCGTCCTAAATAAAGCCCTAAATAGAGTTCGAACTCTTCAGAGTCCTTAAAGCTATTTAAAGAATCCCGTTCGAAGCTTAATTAACTTTAAACCAAGATGAACTTTAAACATAGAGGAGTATATCAGGAGAAGGATGTTGAGGACGGAGCTGGCAGGAAAGAGAAGAAGGACAAAGAGGACGTTTATAGATGTGGAGAGAGAGGACACGCAGGGAGACTGTGTAAAAAAGGAAGATACAGAGGACAGAAAGACGTGAAAATGGACGATGTGCTGTGGGGACACCTAACAGGAGCAGCCAGAAGAAGTGCAATGTGTTGATTAAGATTAGTGTTTTTTCTGAGTAAATAAACAGCTTTGTAAATCTGTTTTTCTCAGGGGTCTATAACTTTTACACGGTTTGAAAGCCTGAAGAGGACGGTTCCTCCTGCAGATCGAGGTTCTGGAAGGAGCCTGACGAGCAAAACTGAAGGAATGTCTGAACCGAGCCAGTGGTTTGAACTAATTATTATTACTGGAAACATCAGACCAAAACCCAGCCGATCTGGAGGCACCAGGAATGCAGCTCAGAAACTCGCCTCGCCTCTGAAGCAGCGGCGAAGTCAGGACACGGCGGGAACAAGACTGAGACGCTCCTCCTCATCTGTGGAGACGCGTCTCAACACGACAAGCAAAAAGAACCTCGATCATCAAATTCACCAAGCATCTCTGATACAAAACAACTGTTAATAAAATAAACGTTAGAGTTGTCTGTAGAGACAGTAAGTCCTACAGCGTCCTAAACCACACCCACAAGTCCGATCCACCTTCATGAAGATCTGGAGGAGGGTTGAGAAGACCACCAGGAAGAATATCTGAGGAGAAAAGATTTCGGTGACCATTGACTCTTCACCGCTCACTGCTTCTTCAAAGCAGCCAGGATGGTGGACAACTCCACCCACTTCTCAATCCTGCTGTCCAGGAAAAGATTCTGTCCCATTTAGACCTCCACCGCCTGGATGGGAAACAGGTTCATCCCCCTGAACATCAGACACCCGAGTCAGAACTTACTCTCACATGCCCATGGACACCACTAGAACCGCCACTCATCTGTCTCCATGTCTTCCTTTCTGTCCTCTGCATCTTCCTCTTTCACACCTGCATGTCCTCTCTCACCATGTCCATAAACCTCCTCTCTCCTCCATCTTCAACATCCTTCTCCTGATATACTCCTCGTCTCTCCTCTGGACATGTCCAAACCAATGCACTCTTACTTTGTCTCCAAACTGTTCAACCTGAGCTGTCCCTCTAATATACTCGTCCCTAATCTTGTTCATCTTCGTCCCTCCCGACGCAAATCCCAGCATCTTTAACTCTGACACCTCCAGCTCCACCTCCTGTCTTTTCATCACCGTCTCCAACCAGTATAAGGTAGCTGGTCTCCCTACCGTCTCCAACCCATATAACATAGCTGCTCTCACGAACATCTCCATCGTAACCTTCCCTTTCACTCTTGCTGGTCCCCATCTGTCACAGATCACTCCTGTCACTTTTTCACATTTTTGAAGTTGCCCGTGTTTACACTTCAACAAGTAAACCTTTGTTTACAGTTCATCATCAGCTAAATGATCTTGTCTCGGAGGAAAATCATACAGGCTAATCGATTAACTGATTAAATTAATCAATTAATCAATCAATCAAATGAATCAATTGATTAATCAACAGAAAACCAGTATTCTGAAAGGTAAGGACATTCGTCCACCATAAACTCTATTTTTACTCAGAACAACTCCAGATGTGTGTTCTTGTTCTTACTAAGCGGCCGAGTCGTTCAGCTGGTACTCTCTGGATCTGGTGAAGCAGCTCTGGACTCCTCCGTCCTGCCACAGTCTCCGGATGACGCCGACCAACTCAGGAGTCATCACTCCTTCCTCCGCCGTTCCGGCCAGAATGAACAACTGCCGGGCATCATCCTGGGGAAAACATCGAAAGTCTGTTTGAGAACTGTTTGAGACATCCTTCATTTCTTTATATTTTACTTCCAAAGATCCAGACATTCTTGTATTTTAATGTTGTTGAGGGAGAGTTCTCCAGATCTTCCTGAAGGACAGTGTTGTTGTCTCTCATTTTCAGCCCAGTCTCTGTACCTGAGCAGTTCTCCAGATCTTCCTGAAGGACAGTGTTGTTGTCTCTCATGTTCAGTCCAGTCTCTGTACCTGATCAGTTCTCCAGATCTTCCTGAAGGACAGTGTTGTTGTCTCTCAGTTTCAGTACAGTCTCTGTACCTGAGCAGTTTCAGAAGCAGTATGAGATCATCTCCACAGAGAATGGGGAAAAAAACAGTCAATGTCCAAAGTAGAGCTTTGGGACGTCCTTCAAGAAGCCTGGAGAAGTGTTCCTGACTTAAAGGAGCTGGTCTAAGAGAGTTGAGCTGTGCTGAAGAATAGCGGTGGTGGTGGTGAATATGGACTTTAAAGCTGGTTAGAATGAAACTCTCTTTGTGTTTAGACTGGAGTTACATGTGTTTGTGCACAAATCACTGACCTACTGTCTCACTTTCACACAGATCAGAAATGGGGGGATCAGGACTTTTTCATGCTGAGGAACATGCTGAGGTTACTCACGGCTCTGGCCGCGTCTCCAAAGTCGATCTTTAAACGTCCCATGGCTCTGATGATGGCGATGATGGACTGGATAGTGTTACTATACACGACCACCTTGTACTGCTTACACTCTTCATCCGAGTAGCCATCTTCATGGATGATCCTGACGCAACAGAAAAGAAAACACTGCTGATTTTTCCGAAGAAGAACGGATGGAAATTTGTCAGGGTTTTATTAAAGGACCCATACGATCTAAAATCTGCTTTCTCTGAAAGGAGTTTGACTTTCAAAAGCCTTCATGGAAACTAAACCGAAGAAATCTGTGTTTTCCACGTCAGATCCATCGCCTTACAATCTTCCAAAATGATACAGCGCCGATTAATTGAAGCGAAGCTTGGGAAGCTTCACGAATGAGGTACGGCCAATTAGAACAGAGCTCGTTAGCATATACCACTCTTAAAGGTGTATAAAGGGATAAAAGTGCTCGTGCGGTGATTAATAATCGCCGTCAGACATTAGAGGAGATATTGATTGGCTCACTGGCCCTTTAAGTTATTAACGAGCATTTACATGAACGTTAATGAAACAAGAAAAACAAAACTCACTTCATCTGCTTGACTATTGTGCTCTTGCCTGATTCCCCAGCACCTGGAGACACAACAAGAAATAACAGATCGACAATCTCGTTAAATAAATACAATCCAGCCCTGGGGCGGCGGATCACATGCTCAGGGTGAGGTCTGCAGAATGAATGGGATCTTTCAGCTGGAGCCTCCAACATCACAAGCCCAGCGTGAGCAGCGGAGCGAGGTGGTCTATTTTGGGTTTTGATTGCCATTCGCCGAGATTAAATGCCAGGCAGATGAAAGGTTCGTCTGATGTTGGCATCCTGAACCCTGCTGCTCTGGAGGACATAAGTGAGACAGGACGCTTTCAGGGCAGATCTTTTATAAGCGGGTCTAATGACTCGCCCCGAAAAGGCAATTTCACATTCGGTCCGGAGGCAGGTTTGGCCAAAAAAACAAGTCGAGGGAATCGGATCGATCCGTGCCCTGCCGTCCGGGCCGGGATCCTGAAGTAATCACGCGAGGAGAACATGGTCTGGTTGGTCGGTGAGCTTGGCCTGCTGTTCTCTTCACCGATTACTTTCCTCAAAACACAAAGAAAAATTTAAGATTCTTTTCTTGGGACGGAGACAAAAAGCAGCCGCTTTTTGGACCGAAAGTTCTGCCTGACATGCAAAGTCCAAGATTACATTTACATTTACGGCATTTATCAGACGCTCTTATCCAGAGTGTCTCCATGTCCTGATTACAGGGACAGTCCCCCCTGGAGACACTCAGGGTTCAGGGTCTTGCTCAGGGACCCAGTGGTGGTAGTGCTGGAGGTGGGATTCGAACCGGGGACCTCTTGATCCAGAGGTCCATAGACAAGTACCACCACTAGACCCTCATTTATTTATGAAAATGCAGGCAGGACGTCCATCACGAGAGAGTAATCACATCACACTGCCTCCTTTACAAGCGAACACCATCGTTTATTCACCAAACTCAGGACCTGCGGGAACGAGGGACGGACGCTGGGAATCTGGATGGAGAGAATTATGTGGACATCAAAATGCCAAAAAAATGACAACAGAGCAGATCCTAAAATATCCAAAAAAGTAAAGAGTCCAAAAGAAAACGGACACTAACAGCATTGTTTTCCTACCAGGTCTCTTTTTCTGAGTCTTCAAATCTGGACACAGTGTCGCTCTTGTGAGATTAATTATGATTATCATTGTTAACCATAGTATTAAATTTGGGCATAAATATCAGAATTCTGAAAAGATTCTGCTGCAGATGAGGACCGCAATGATTTTCAGGATTAAAGGGCCCATATCGCCACTTTTCTGGGATTAAAACAACCTGACGTGTAAATAGTTTCACTCTTCCATCCAGACCTGTCCATATATGGCAAATAACCTGCGATAGAAGGCAGTTTAATCCTAGCTTGTGTAATGTCACATAGGGACACTCAGAGACACGTGGAGCTTCACTGGGGGACAGAGACTCATCTGAGACGCCTGGTTCCATTCAGCACCACCAGGAAGAGACCTGAACCCTAACACACCAAACCCCCTCCAGATCTCTACATCTAAACTGAGCGTTTGCCCTTTAAGTTTACTGGAACGTCAGTTTGTTCTATGACGTCGACCGTCGTGTCCTGAAAAGATTGAGAAGTTCTTGGAAACTAAACGCAGCTGAAATGGGAACCTGAAGATGGAGGTTTTCCACAAGGAGAAACGGGTTCCTGTTGGAACGAGGACACAGCATTCGGTACGTGACGCCGCGAAGCCTCTCTGAGGTGGGACAGGACCTCGTCCTAGAGTCTTGGCAAATCACAGAGCGGTCCACCTACATTTTTCCCGGACGGTGGCCTCGTGAGGGGATCAGAAATAAAGGAGAACATAACACCAGCTAAATATGGAGCCTCAGATGTGCCTGCTCTCTCTCTGGACACTTGTGGGAACTTGCGGGAGGGAAATAAAATCCCTCGCTGGCCCGGCGACACTGCCAACAGAGCGTTTAAGTGAAAGTGACTATTTAACCCACACACCATCCAGCAGGGGGCAGCCATATCCAGCACCCGGGGAGCAGTGATGGGGGACAGTACCTTACTCAAGGGAACCTCAGGGCAACCTACTGTTGTGGGATTTGAACTCATGCCCTTCCGATCCTGGGTCCTTGTCCCTAAACACCAGGACAGAAATGTCCCAGAAATGACTGGGATCGAACCCGCGACCTTGGTATCATCAGCATCGCTCTCTACCCAACTGAACAAACAAGACCAGCTCTCCTATAAGGGCTGGAGACGGTAGTGACACCAGCTAGGTTATACAGGTTGGAGACAGTAGTGACACCAGTTATGTTATATGGGTTGGAGACAGCAGTGATACCAGCTCTGTTATACAGGTTGGAGACGGCAGTGATACCAGCTGAATTATACGGGTTGGAGATGGTAGTGAGACCAGCTATGTTATACAAGATGGAGGCAGCAGTGATACCAGCGCTGTTATACAGGTTGGAGACGGCAGTAATACTAGCTGAATTATGCGGGTTGGAGATGGTAGTGAGACCAGCTATGTTATACGAGATGGAGGCAGCAGTGATACCAGCTCTGTTATACAAGTTGGAGACGGTAGTGACACCAGCTTTGTTATATGGGTTGGAGACAGTAGTGAGACCAACACTGTACATACAGCTTTACTTATGTTGCACATCCTGCTAAATTATACTGTATCTGATCTAATCTAATCTAATCCAAACTAACCTAATATATTCTAAACTAAAATAATCAACTTCTCTAATCTTACCTGATCTTATCTACCCTGCTCTTCCCTAATCTAGTCTAATCTAATCTAATCTAATATGCTGCGTGTGTCTGTGTGTATGGGTTAAAAGCAGTGGTTTTCTTTTGCTGTGTTACACAATGACATATACTCACTTTCACTTCACTCAAATCTACTCTAGTCTAATCTAATCTAATCCAATCCAATCTAATCTCAATCCAATCTTATCTATTTTGGGGGGGGGGGGGTTTGAAGAGCCTGCAGGACCAGTAAGGATGCGGAGCTCTGCTTCGTGGTTTTTTCCTGCTACTCCACAGATCAGCCCAGGAATTCAGACTGATTTACCGAGCGCCAGACCGGTGGACAGACCCCCAGAGCTGGACAGGGGTGGGATTAATGTCCTCCCATAAACCACACAGACAGAGACGGAGCAAAGCTCTCCTTCAGTGGCGTCCTGAAGGAACCGCTCTAGTTTAACACAGACGACAGGAAACGATTATACATTTACATAATCACATTACAATTACATTATAAAATGACCTCATTTTACAAGCACATAAATGATCTTAAAAATTAGATCACAAAATAATATATATTTAAAACATAATAAAAAAGTCACTTTTACTTCACAGTTATAATTACATAGGCATGTATTTATTTAACCATACATGCTTAACTGTTTTTTGCTTTCATTTAATTAATATTCATATATTTTATATTAATATTCATATAAGCATCCTCTCTCTCTCTGAGTGGGTAGCACGGTCCTCCCTCTCCCCCATCACTCAGTAGAACTGTCCTCTCTCTCTCTGAGTGGGTAGGACGGTCCTCCCTCTCCCCCATCACTCAGTAGAACTGTCCTCTCTCTTTCTGAGTGGGTAGGACGGTCCTCCCTCTCCTCCATCACTCAGTAGAACTGTCCTCTCTCTCTGGGTGTGTAGGGTGGTCCTCCCTCTCCCCCATCACTCAGTAGAACTGTCCTCTCTCTCTCTGGGTGTGTAGGGCGGTCCTCCCTCTCCCCCATCACTCAGTAGAACTGTCCTCTCTCTCTCTGGGTGTGTAAGGCGGTCCTCCCTCTCCCCAGTCCCTCAGTTGTCGATAGTAAAAACCACTAATTATGAATCGTTCAGACGTCCAGGTTCGTTAATTCGGCGTGTTTCCAGTGGTAGGTTTTTTTTTGACCTCCTTGCTCGTTTATTTTGGTTTATAACGAGAAGAAACGAGGAGGTCATGTGACTCTTCCACTGAAGGGAAATGCTGGAACGCGGGAGCTCCGGCTGGCCCGCAGCAGCGGAGGGGAAGAAATGAACGGTTTGAATTCCTTCTGGATGGAGCTGCAGACCCGCCCGCAGACCGAGCACGGCGCGTTAATTCCAGTCCAGCGGCGGGACGTCCACCCAGCAGAAAGTGCTGATGTCAGGAGCAAACAAAAGGGTTTGGAGAGCAGGCCTGTTCCCACAGTCCTGCCCTGCAGCTTCCAAAACTCCACCGAGCTCAAAGCCTAAACTGAGACACTCTGCTTTCATTAGTGCAGCTGTTTGCATAAGTATGTGCACCCCTGGTTAAAAGTCTCTCACTTTTAGAGCTCCTGCTGTACATGAATCCAGTTCAACTGAAAGTTGATACTCGCCATTTAGTTTAGACTAGCAAGGTAGTTAAGATGTCCCCACTGTGTGTGAATGGAACTGGACGTCTGAGTGTCCCTCGCAGACACAGACTGGTGGTGGAGACGCTGTCTGATGTCTGAGACGTTGTTTTTTGACTAAAACTGAACCCGTTCATGGTGGAAGGACATAAAGAAGAGTGATTTAGTTCAGATGGACTATTTTCCCATCATCACCGTCCCACAGAGACACTCAGAGACACGTGGAGCTTCACTGGGGGACGGAAAACGCACGGATCCGGGACGTCCGGTTCCATTCGGCACCACTGGAGAGAGAATGTGAAATGAAGCTGCTCTGGAGATCTTCACAGATAAATCAGGGATTTTTTCCACGTTAATTAGACTTTAATGGCAATATTTGCTTTGAGAAAAGAAAAAAGACAAAAAAGAAAAAGAAAAAAGACAAAAAAGAAAAGTGGTTCACTGTCTCACCAGCGTGGTTTCTCTACGAGGAGATCATTTGGGGAAAACAGCGCTCCTTTATTTTCCTGATTGTTAGATTCAGTAAATAATGTCTCAGAAATGAGCGTATCCAACGTGTCTGGACTGAGTGTGTTTCCTTCCTGATCTCCATGGAGACGTCTCCTCGTCCCCTGTCCTCCAGAGGACTGACCTCAGGGCAGAGGGACCAGATGGAGAAACGTCCGGAGGCTGTATTTACGAATCGCTGGGCTAAACGAGCCGTTCGACGTGCGGCTCGTTGAAAAGCTCGTCTGTTTCCAGTGAACTCGTTTAAACAAGAACCAAAGAACCAGAACTAAAGGCTCTAGTCTGGTTCCTGAGCAGAGAGAACCCACAGCTGCTCTACATTAAAACTGAGAAACACACCGTCACACACACACTGCTGTTACACACATTACAGGAAATGATTCAATCACTTTATAAAAAGTAGCGTTTTGACTTTACAGCTCCATGAAAAATGATGACGTTTTTACAGTAACAATAAAAGTAGCTTTTTAATTTTACAGTTTAGTGCTAAAATATTATTTTACAATTACTTTATAAAAGTATCACAGCTCACTTTATAATTACAAGGTAAAAATTCTATTATTTCATATTTTATATTCTGAAAGTATTTACTTTTTGCTTTACAATTACAAGCTTAAATGTGATTTTAGTTTTACTTTAAAAGTCGTTTACAACTACATTTAACAATTACACTAAACAATGACTTTACGATTTGTAAACTTTACAATTACATGCTAGAGATATAAGATACACACACACACTGATACACACACACACACACTCACACTGATACACACACACACACACACTCACACTGATACACACACTCACACTGATACACACACACACACACACTGATACACACACACACACACACTGATACACACACACTCTGATACACACACACACACACACAGTGATACACACACACACTCTGATACACACACACACACACACACTGATACACACACACACACACACTGATACACACACACACTCTGATACACACACACACACACACTGATACACACACACACAAACACACACTGATACACACACACAAATACACACACACACACTGATACACACACACAGATACACACACACACACACTGATACACACACACACTGATACACACACACACACACACTGATACACACACACACAGATACACACACACACACACACACTGATACACACACACTGATACACACACACACACACACTGATACACACACACACACACTGATACACACACACACTGATACACACACACACACACACTCACACTGATACACACACTCACACTGATACACACACACACACTCACACTGATACACACACTCACACTGATACACACACACACACACTCACACTGATACACACACACACACACACTGATACACACACACTCTGATACACACACACACACACACTGATACACACACACACTCTGATACACACACACACACACACACTGATACACACACACACTCTGATACACACACACACACACACTGATACACACACACACACACACACACTGATACACACACACACACTGATACACACACACACTCTGATACACACACACACACACACACTGATACACACACACACAAACACACACTTATACACACACACAAATACACACACACACACTGATACACACACACAGATACACACACACACACACTGATACACACACACACAGATACACACACACACACACACACTGATACACACACACTGATACACACACACACACACTGATACACACACACACACACTGATACACACACACACTGATACACACACACACACACACACACTGATACACGCATGCGCGCGCACACACACACACACACACTGATACATCACCCAAATTGATACACACACACGCGCGCGCGCGCCCGTCCGGCTGCTGAGGTAATAGATTTGTTCCTCAAACTTAAAGCACACTTCACCACTAACACTGCAGCCGTTCCACCTTAAACACTCCAGCAGCACCGCTGGTCTTAATAGAACTGTCCGTTCCACCTTAAATGCCGCAGCAATAACACGCTGCTCCATTTAAGGTGGAACGGACAATCCGAATAAAAGCAACTTCGACCTCCGGCTCAGTAGAACCGCCCCAGTTTAAGGTGGAACGCAACAGTCCGCTATGAGAAACCGCAGCCCGTTTAAGGTGGAAAGACCCGTTAGAATCAGACCGATCTGAACGGCACTCGTGCATCATTTAAGGTGGAAAGGAAAATTAGAATAAGACCAACTTCAGCATGCGCCTGAACGGCTGCACCATTTAAGGTGGAACGGACAACCCTAAATGCAAAGTTTAAGGAGGAATGGAAAAGTCGAATTACACTGAGAGTGGCGCATCATTTAAGGTGGAACGTAACATTCTAAGAACACTGGTGGAATTAGTGTATTTTTAAGGTGGAATGGATCGTTTTAAGTGATGAAATTATCAATATCAGGCGGGTGGACGAATCCGGATTACACTGATAGAACCAGTGCACCACTTAAGGTGGAACGGATAATCCGGATTACACTGCTAGAACCAGTGCACCACTTAAGGTGGAACGGATAATCCGGATTACACTGATAGAACCAGTGCACCACTTAAGGTGGAACAGATCATCCGAATTCCACGGATAGTGCACCATTTAAGGTGGAACGGATAATCCGAACTACACTGATAGAACTGGTGCATCCTGTAAGATGCTCTACGGGTAGTGATGGAGTTTGGTGCACCGTTTAAGGTGGAACGGAGAGTTGGACTAAGAGCAGCCTGGAGGTGCGGTGTTTAAGGTGGGATGCTGGTTTGGGTGGAGGTGCAGCAGGGGGTGGAGGACACCCGCTCACCGAGCAGCAGCAGCTTCACCTCCCGGGCCGCTTTCTCTCCGTCCTCCCGCAGGTTCCGGTCGATCTCTCGGCTCCGCTCCGCCGCCGCCTGATCCTCCGCGCTCAGAGAGCAGCCCATGGTCCAGCAACCCGCCCGGAACCCACACAGACACAGGGAGACAGGGAGACAGACAGAGGGAGGACAGCAGGACAGGAGACCCGAGACCCTCTCCGCCCCGCTGCTGCAGGGGGCCAACACTTTCTCACACCCCCCAAACTGGAGCTCGGACACGCGCTGGGCTGGAAAAACACAGAAATACAATATTTTTCGGAAAAAAATAGTTTCTCTCTGAAATCTACATTTTTGTACTTTTATTCTTAAAAACAACTATTTTTCTTCAACTCTGGATTCATTAGATTTCAGCCGCGAAACGACTTTTATTTTGAAATTTTTTTTGGGGGGGGGGGGGCTCGATTTTAGCTTTTATTACAAATTCTTACAAACTTTACATCTAAGAGTCCTTCTGTCTTTAGGAGTGAAAACCTTTTATCCTTTCTCTGGAAATCACTTCTGTAAAATAATAATAATAATAAACACATAAAAAAATGTAAAAACACTTCAAATAATACTTAAAAAAATTAACAAGTGACACCATGAATATGTACATTTTAATAGTATTTAATTGTAAATATATATCCATGTTATTCATTTGTTGCTGTGTTACAACATTGCTTTAATGATAAATACATTACAGTACATTACTTTATTATTAAAATTCTGGTTCCATGTTCCCTGTATAGTGCACTAAATTCTGGTTCCATGTTCCCTACTTAGTGCACTAAAAAACTGACTTCCTGCTCCCTACATAATGCACAAAATTTCTGGTCCTATGTTCCCTACATAGAGCACTAAAAACGCTTTGTGTGCCCTAAATATTGCAATTACATTCTTTCTCCATGTTTCCTACATAGGGCACTAAATTAAAGGCTTGGTGTTCTTATAGACATAGCATTGTAATATACTTTATCACTTTTAATAAGTGAGTTTAAGAGTGTAATGATGTTATTACATTTATTTTTCTCAGTGAAGCTGGTCTGGGGTTGTAGATGAAGCTGGGGGAGTTATAGATGAAGCTGGGGGAGTTATAGATGAAGCTGGGGGAGTTATAGATGAAGCTGGTCTGGGGTTGCAAGGCGAAGCTGGTCAAGGGGGCTGTGTAGATGAAGTCGGTCTGGGGTTGCAGATGCTGGTCTGGGGGTTGTAGATGAAGCCGGCCTGGGGGGTTGTAGATGAAGCTGGTCTGGGGGGTTGTAGATGAAGCCGGTCTGGGGGTTGAGATAGCTGGTCTGGGGGTTGTAGATGAAGCTGGTCTGGGGGGGTTGGGGATGAATGTCTGGGGTTGTAGAAGAAGCTGGGGGGCTGTAGATGAAGCTGGTCTGGGGGGTTGTAGATGAAGCTGGTCTAGGGGTTGTAGATGAAGTTGGTCTGGGGTTGTAGATGAAGCTGCCTAAAGGCAGATGAAGCTGGTCTGGGGGTTAGAGATGAAGCTGGTCTGGGGGTGTAATCAGAGTATTTGTGTAGATGAAGCTGGCTTGGGGGGGTTGTAGATGAAGCTGGGGGTTGTAGATGAAGCTGGTCTTAGGTTGTAGATGAAGTCGGTCTGGGGGTTGTAGATGAAGCTGGTCTGGGGGTTAGATGAAGTCGGTCTGGGGTGTGGCAGGTAATCTGAGTATTTAGATGAAGTTGGTCTGGGGGCTGGGAGATGAAGCTGGTCTGGGGGTTTTAGATGAAGCTGGTTCTGAGGTTGTAGATGAAGCTGGTCTGGGGGGTTGTAGATGAAGCTGGTCTGGGGGGTTGTAGATAAACCTGGTCTGGGGGGGTTGTAGATTAAACTGGTCTGGGGGGGTTATAGATGCAGTTGTCTGGGGTTTTAGATGAAGCTGGTCTGGAGGGTTGTAGATGAAGCCGGTCTGGGGGTGTAATCAGAGTATTTGTGTAGATGAAGCTGGTCTGGGGGTTAGGCGCAGTTGTCTGGTTTAGATGGTTGGTCGGGCCAGATGAAGCTGGTTGGGGGTTAGATGAAGCTGGTCTGTGGGTTGTAGATAAACCTTGGTCTGGGGGTTGTAGATTAAACTGGTCTGGGGGTTAGATGAAGCTGGTCTGTGTGTAATTATATTTGTGTAGATGAAGCTGGCTTGGGGGGGTTGTAGATGAAGCGGGGGGGATTTGATCAGATCTCAGACCTGAGACAGATCTATGATGGTGAGCGATGCTGGAAGCAGCCTATTGGAAACAATTTCTACACACAAACAACCCCTCCGCCAGAGCGACGTCGCAGAGAATGCGTTACCATGGAAACACCAAGTTCCTCTACGGCTGGAAATACCTGGTTCAGACGAGGCCCAAACTGCCTGGCCTGCCTATACAGCTTACAGAACAGAATCAGATACTTAAAACATCTTGAACACACACACACACAAAGTGCAATTATTTTATTTTAAAAAGAAATCTCAAAATATTTAATAACTGATAATAATAATAATAACTGATCTGGGATCAGATTCTTCCATATTCAGGACTGATTCTAGATCAGCTCCTGAAACACACCCTGCTGTGTGAAACGTCTGGAGTTGAGTTGATGTTTGTAAAGACAGTAAGTCCTACTGTGTCCTAAACTACACCCACAAGTCTGATCCAGCTTCAGGAAGATCTGGAGGAGGGTTGAGTGGGGGAGAGGTGTTTTGGGGGTCAGTGAAGCACCGTAGACCTGTTATTTAAGCGGTACAACTTTATAAGACGAGCTTGCAGTAGGCCAAAGAGAAGGATGTCTGTAAGTGCCTTGCTCGTTATGACATCACAAAAACAATTCAATACGAGCCAGACCAGCTCTTTAACTATTGGTGGTTCAGTAGTAGGACACTCCATTGGCCAGGGGTTGCAGGTTCATATCCCACCTCCAGCACCACCACTGTTGGCTTCCTGAGCAAAAGCCTTAAGTGGCACATGTGCACAAAATTCCGCCTCCATGTCCCCTAGATAATCCACTAAAACACTGGCTCCTTGTTCCTTACTTAGTGTTCTAAAATACTGATTCCTTGTTTCTTACATAGTTCGCTTAAATTCTTGCTGTTTAGTTAGTGCACTTTAAAATTGACTCCATGTTCCCTACAAAGTCCATGAAGATAAAAGCTCAATGTTCCCTGCATAGTGCACTAAAGTACAGCGTAGACTGTCCCTGTAATCAGGAAATGAAAGTCTGAAAAAATCCGGGAAAGGTAAATGTAGGTTTTTTATGTAATAAGTATATATTTTATCTTAAGACTGGAATGTTTTCCATCATTTTGGCTCCTTAGATAAAGGGGGCTGTAGCGCAGAGACCCGCCTGTTCCCGTCGCTTCTGCAGCAGAGCTGAAAATGAGTCACAAAGCCTGAGGAACACCTTGATCCCTTGACTCGATTTAAAAGGTCAGAGTGTTTGAACTTCACCACTAGGGGCCTCCCTCTCCCCTACTCACCTGCCCAACATCAAAGGCCAGAAATGTGAGGCAGACCCATCCAGAGAGTGTGTGTGTGTGTGTGTGTGTGTACCATTAAACCTTGAAGGCGTTTTTCGACTTCACAGCATAAAAATGATAAATATCTCTAAAACTGCAAATAGAAATGGCACAGACGGTCCTTCTTTTACAGTTTACACCCCAAAAAAGTGTGTTTTCTCTCATAATTCAACACAAAACTCAAACACCTGATTGTAGTTTCCACTGCAGGACCAGTGAGGAACTTAAGTTGCTAAGCCGAGGTGGGAAGTAAAAAATTACAAATACATAATTACTGTAATTAAGTAGAGTATTAAGAATATTTCCTTACATCTTTTACCCCAGATATCTGTACATATCCATAATTACATTTACATTTACGGCATTTAGCAGACACTCTTATCCAGAGTGACTTCATGTCCTAATTATAGGGACAGTCCCCGAGACACTCAGGTTAAGGGTCTTGCTCAGGGACCCAGTGGTGGTAGTCCCAGAGGTGAGATTCAAACCTGGGACCTCTCGAGCCACAGGTCCATAGGCAAGTACCACCACTAGACCACCAACACCCCTACACACCAACATCTCAAAGTGTCCCTCTGTGTGTCCATCGGTGCAGGACAGAGCAAAGGAGAGTGAGAGGACAGGGAGAGTGGGCGGTGGAGTTCAGGTGTGTGGAGGTGTCCGTGATGGAGAAATCCAGCAGAGACTGTGATGTGAAGGGTAGTCTATGGACGTCATTTTCAGCAGATTGTTTTATTGGAGTATTGTTTACTTTTCGCTCCCTGTCTGTCCTCCACGATGGACACACCGACCGTCGTTTCTGCGTCTTTTTGAAACAGGTCTGCAGACGTTTTGGAGGACAAAGAACAGATATTTGGGGGGAATTCAGGGATTAAAAGGAGAATTAAACCCAGTACACAAACCGGACCTTAAAACTCTACTTAAGTACAGAAAGAAGTACTTCTGATTTGTTCCCATCTCCCATCTCTGGCCATGAGTGGTTAAATTTGTCACTCTGCATCTCCTGCACTCGTCTCCATGGTGATATTCTTTTATTCTCTCTCTGTCCAATGTGGAGGACGGGTTCCTCTCCTGAGTCCTGGGTTTTCCCACAAGAAATGCCCTTAAGAAGACACACTTTTTACTTTACACTCTGAGTACATTCCTGTACTTTTATTTTACACCTCAGCACATCTGCACTTTTTACTTACACTCTCAGTACATTCCTGTACTTTATTTTACACCTCAGCACATTCCTGTAATTTTTCTTACACTCTCAGTACATTCCTGTACTTTTTACTTAATACGCCTCACAGTACATTCCTACTTTTTTACTTATACTCTCAGCACATTCCTGTAATTTTTGATTTATTAATTCTCAGTACATTCCCTGTACTTTTTATTTATACACTTCAGCATGATCCTGTCACTTTTACCTCTCAGTACATTCCTGTACTTTTTACTTTATACTCTCAGTACATTCCTGTACTTTTTACTTTATACTCTCAGTACATTCCTGTACATTTTTATTTTACACTCTCAGTACATTCCTGTACTTTTTTATTTTACACTCTCAGTACATTCCTGTACTTTTTACTTTACACTCTCAGTACATTCCTGTACTTTTTACTTTATACTCTCAGTACATTCCGGTACATTTTTATTTTACACTCTCAGTTCATTCCTGTACTTTTTTACTTTACACTCTCAGTACATTCCTGTACTTTTTACTTTACGCTCTCAGTTCATTCCTATACTTTTACTTTACGCTCTCAGTACATTCCTGTACTTTTACTTTACGCTCTCAGTACATGTCATGGTAGATGGTGCTCTGTTCTGACTGAGCACACCTGGGCTCATCAGGGCACAGGTGTGCTTCATTTGGGCCTGGCTATTGAATCCCCAAGGAGTCAGAGCAGGGCGTCAGTCATTGGCACGGGTGATCTCCGTTGCAGTGCTGATGGTTTAGGTCTTTGTCATGTTCAGATCTGTTAATAAAGTCCAGTCACTGAGCATTTACGTTCTACACACACTACCCCAGCGTTACAGTCCATTTCTGTACTTTTTCTGTACTTTTTCAAGTCGTTGAATCAACTTTTACCAGGTGTCTGTACCTCAACTGGGGGAACACTTGGACAGACCTTTCCTGTCTCTGTTACTTTTCCACATTTTTTCTCAGGAGACATTTATCCAGATTCTGAGAAAAGGACAAAGAACAGCAGAATCTCAGACCACATGCTTTATTTTACAAAGTTTCTCTTCAGTAGCGACAGAAAACACTGGAGGACCTTCAGGGCATGTGTGAAATATAAAGGCTTTAATTAATTACTTACTCGCTCACTGTTCCGTTACATCCTGTCTCATCTGTCCTGTAACAAACAGAGTCCAAATCTATCTGTACATCACCGCCCCTCCTCTTTTTATCCCATAAAATTAAACGGGCAATGACTGATACTGTCCTTTAAAGATGCTCATTTGCAAATGAGCAGTGTTCGGATTGGCTGCCCATTCAAAGGTTACTGTATCATGAATGGGTGGGGCTAAACCGCAGTGAGGCGGTTTAGGATGAGGATTTAGGAAAACGCCCTGCAATTAGTGACATCACAAAAACAATTCTAAACTGATCGTTATAGCTGATCGGTTCTCAGATCGGATAGCCCACATTGCACAGATCTGTCCAATAGTCTCTGGTCCGCACTACGGCCCTCGTCTTCTAAAGAGCCAATATGAGTGAAGTAAGTGTCAATTTTCAGTCATATTGGTGCTTTAAAAGAAATGTGCCATAAAGACACTGAAAAATACTCAAAAGGTCTAAATACTCTACTTAAGTACAGTAATGAAGTAATGGAATGAAGTTTTAAAACCATTAAAACCAAAGTTTTAATTCCACCTTAAATGGTGCTGCAGGTACATTCTGGCACCTACAGGTCATCAGAAGGTGGATTGGTGAAGAAGATTAATCAAATTTAAATTTAATTTGCCTTTGATCTAAAAGAGGCAAATTTCAGCCTAAGCAAGTAACTTAAACGGTTAATTGACTGATTTGAAATTTGCAGCACCACTTAAGGTGGAATGGAAATTTAAAGTAGTTTATCTGATAAGTTTACCAGATTTTGAATGACCGACCCTCTTGTCTTGATGGGTGATTTGCAAGTGTTTTCACAAATTATAATCCATCCATCAATAATCTTCCAATTTACGTTTCTGTGTTTACTGTAATGAAACTGCTGCACCATTTAAGGTGGAATGGGAAATTCAATTAAGGAGCCTGTAAAAAGAAATTACTTTAGCTTTATTAAATTTTGACAGTTCAGGTTGTCATCATGATGGTCTTTTCACAAATTTCTGTTTCTGTTCTGTGATTTATCAGTGACAGATTAATGACAGGATGCTCATGAAGGGTTTTTTAAAAATAAACTCACTTTCTTTTTGAAACATTGTTCCTTTATTTCGTCCCAAGACCCAAGAACAGCCCGATGGCAGTGAAAGCAGTGTTGGCACATCAAAGGACAGTGAGAGCCCTCATGTCTCGAGCTTCAAAAACTCTGTAGCATTAAAGGGCCCATATCGTGGAAAAATAACAACCTCTGCTCAGAGTTTAATAGATTACACACAAGACATCTTTCCATCCGGACTGTTCTTTTATTTTAATGGGATTTTACATCAATATCTCCAGTAAAGAACCAGTAAAGAACAATCTAGGGAAGCTGTGTCTGATTTTAGTACATTAAAGCACACAAACAGCTTGGGAAGAGGGGGGTATTGGCCCTTTAAACTGATTGAGGGAGGGGAACGTTCCTGATTAGGGGTGTGTGATTGTTTGAGGTGTGTGTGAGACGGTTTAACGGTAAGGGAAAATCTTAAAGAATGTTTGACCTTATTGTGTGCTGTATCCTCCACAAGTTGGAACATCTCAGGGCAAAACAGGACAATCACGAGTGAGCGTGTGTGTGTGTGTGTGTGTGTGTGTGTGTGAGGGAGGGGTGTTTAACCGCAGCAGCGAGTAATTTATTAACAAACAGAGCAATAAAAAGTGAAAGTGACTATTCTTGTCATTGTGAGGTCACAGCACAGCACACAGTGAACCACAACGAAACTGGACCTCTGCTTTCAACCCATGCACTCAAACACCATGCAGCAGTGGGCAGCTATAAAAGCGCCCGGGGAGCAGTGACAGGGACAGTACCTTGCTCAAGGGTACCTCAGGGCAACCTACTGGTGAGGGAATCGAACCCACAATCTTCCGATCCCGTGGCGACTCTCTGAACACTAGACCAGTGTGTCGCCTCCAGGTCATAGTTTATGTATCTTTGGGTTTCATTTTTTGTTTTTTCTCTCCCGTTCGGGAGGTCGGTCTCCTCACAGTGAGAAGGTTGTGGGTTCGATTCCCTGTCTGGAGTCTTTCTGCATGTTCTCTCAAAATCTGTGCGTCCTCCCACAGAGAGCAAAGGTGGATTTGAGATGCTGAGTTGTCCCAGCTCCCAAACATCAATGGATCCATCCATCCATCCATCCATCCATCCATCCAACCATCCATACATACATACATACATCCATACATACATACATTCATCCATCCATCCATTCATCCATACATCCATCCATCCATACATACATACATACATACATACATACATACATACATTCATCAATCCATCCATCCATCCTTCCATCCATCCATCCAACCATCCATCCATACATACATACATTCATCCATCCATACATCCGTCCATCCATCCATCCATCCAACCATCCATCCATACATACATACATTCATCCATCCATACCTACATGCAGGGATCCATTTTCTGTTCTGTTTATCCCAACCAAGGAAGTGGGGATGGTGGAGTCTGTCTCAGTTCTCACACACACACGCACGCACGCACACGCACACACACACACACACACACACACACACACACACACACACCTAGGGTATAGTTTTGAATCTCCAGTCCACCTGATGTGTCTTTGAACTGGTTACCTGTCCAGTGTTTTTCCACTTTTCTCCCTTTGAAGGACAGACTGCACCTCCCCCACCTCCCTGGCTGGGATAAACAGAACAGAAGATGAATGGATGTTCCAGGGGGTCATTTAGGCTGGCCAAGCCCCAACCATGAGTAATTCCAAGCCGCCCCCCGCCCCCCATTCTAATTCTATTTACATGTATTGTTACATTTGCATATTATTGAATATACATATTTATTGGCTTTAAAGTTTAGTTTTAAATTATAATTTTATTGTAATTTCTTTTCTGTATCCAGAGTTAGTTCATTGAATCTTGAAAACTATTTTCTGAAAATAAAGATTAAAAAAATGAGCAATTAATAAATACATTTTTATTGAATATACAGTTTGGTTTATATGAGCCTCTATTGGTTTGGAGCCCCCAGTATAACAGCTTCACTCCTGGAGCTGGGGATGGATGGGTGTGTCAATAAAACACATCAAAAGTAGTGCAACGTTATTTTTAATGTAAAGATCATGTGACCATAAAGAAAATTCTGAAACATAATACATTTGTTTATTTTTTTTACCTTTTTATTTCCTGCTTCATTAACTTCCTGCTCGGTTCAGCTCGGCTATGGGCATGTCCCGGTCACTGCTGTTGGAGAATCTGGTTCAGAAAGAGCTTGACTGATTATCTCGTTATGCCTTCTGTCAGTGGAGGGATGCTGGAGGAGAAGTTTGGAAAAAATGGAGCATGAAGATCTGAGGGACAAACGATGACGATCTGGGTCAGAACATCTCCAACATGGCAGGGGTGTTCCTGACCAAAAGTGCTCAGAGAACCAGAGAACAGGATAGAAAGATGTGCTGGACAATCTAGTCCCATTCATGGACTCACTTCCCATTACAGGACTTCAAGGTTCTGGAACCACAGCGCACCTTCAGAGGAGACCACATGGGGGGTTTAATGTTTTGGCTGACTGGTGTGTGTGTGTGTGTGTGTGTGTGTGTGTGTTCCTGCCACACCGTAGCTAAGTGTTCTGTTTGATGTCAATCAGAGCTAGAATTAAAATGAAAAACGTTTTTCTGTGACGTCACTGTGGACACTTTCCACATCCCTGAGTGAAATGTTGCTTTTGCTTCTCCGCAGACAAACTTCCTTTTAAACAGGTCTGACAGCAGAACTGTACTGTCCTTTAATTCGTACGTTCCGTCCTTTCCTGTTCTAGATCATCCAACAGCCAAAAATCAAGACTCAAATAACTCCAATTAATCGAGTGGAACAAATTCATGGCTTTGTTCCTTCAACATCAAACCCGTTTACAATGAAACTCAACAAACGTTCTGTATTTTCTACTTGCAGGTCAAACAAACCCAAACGCCGGTGCTACAAAAAAAAACACACTGGGGTGCTTCAGCCCAGGGGGCAAATGTGACAACTTACCCCGCACTGCAACTTGGGATAGTCAGAGGTTTTTCGGCGTCTAACTACATAAAAAAATATCCACATGTGCATAAAATGTCCAGACTTTTTTTTATTTCATAATATTTGCTTAAAATTGTTGTTTTTTTTGTTTTTTGTGTTTTTGTAATTTTGCAGAATATTTATCCTGTTCATCACAGAACCAGCCCTCTTTCCCAGCAAAGTTAAAGTTCATACCAACTGGGGAAATTTCTAGAGGAGGGAAGAAATTCAATATTAATACTTTCACTTTTGATCTCTACATTTTCCCCTCAATATCTGTCCATTCTTCCATCTTCAGAGCAGACTCCTGACTTTAGTCTGATTTGATCCTCCATTATTTTTTATCCTCCATCCCCTTCCCAACATCCAGACCTGTCTCAGACTAAATGGACACAAACGCTCAGAAAAGACGTCCCTCTGTGTGTCCATCGGTGCAGGACAGAGTGAAGGAGAGTGAGAGAGAGGACAGGGAGAGTGGACGGTGGAGTTCAGGGTGTGTGGAGTGTGTGTCCATGACGGGAGAACCAGTAGAGACGTGGATGAAAGTGAAGCGGTGAAGTTCATGTGGATTATTTTCAGCAGATTGTTTTTATTGGAGCTTCGTTTCATTTTCGTCTCCTGTCTGTCCTCCACGGATGGACACACCGACCGTCGTTTCTGCGTCTTTTTGAAACAGGTCTGCAGACGTTTTGGAGGACAAAGAACAGATATTTGGGGGGAATTCAGGGATTAAAAGGAGAATTAAAACCCAGTACACAAACCGGACCTTAAAACTCTACTTAAGTACAGAAAGAAGTACTTCTGATTTGTTCCCATCTCCCATCTCTGGCCATGAGTGGTTAAATTTGTCACTCTGCATCTCCTGCACTCGTCTCCATGGTGATATTCTTTCATTCTCTCTCTGTCCAATGTGGAGGACGGGTTCCTCTCCTGAGTCCTGGGTTTTCCAGATCTATGGGGAGTCTCGCCTCGGTCGCTCGGACCCGGATTCTTTAAAGCCACTTTGGGACATCAGCTGTAAAACGCGCTCTAGAAGTAAAATGAAATTGTTAAAAGAGATGCTTTTATGGGGACATCAGAAAGCAGGGACCTGTTCCGTTTTATTGAAGACACTTGCCCTGAATGAACTCAGCAGCGAGGAGGCGGCAACGAAGAGAGGGAAAAAAAGAGATCTGGCTAAATATCGGCGCAGATAGCGGGACCGTGCGAGGGTGGAGAATGAAGTGACTCTTTCAGGCCAGCAGTTAGGAGTCTAAATAAGATCTTCCAGCACGTCTGTCGTGACACATGCTTGCAGCTGACCCAGCGCGACCCTTTTATCTGATTGTTCCACTGTTCTGATCATCAGGTGCTTCATAAAAGCCTGAAGCCTGAGGTGCTAAACTGTGCTCACCATGTCACAAGGTGTGGAAAGCATGACCTGATGTTTATTTTTTCACTGATACAAAGTGCGTCGCTCTCAAAATAGCAGGCTTGAACTTGGTGGATTTTCCCCCCCAGAGCATTTTGAAAAGCCACACCCCTGCAGTCGCCAAATTAAATCTAAATACGCGACGGAAAAGGACGCTAAAGGCCACCTTGGACACCCTGCGCTCCTAATGCCGAGCTAGAATCACATAACAGATAACATCTCATAATTGGAGGCCCAACAGATCATGGAGTCGCAAGCAGGCGCAAAAGATGAGATAACTTGCTGTCTGTCCCACTCTGCTTATCAACCGGTTCTTCCAGAGAAAATGGTTTCCATAAAATTGCATTCAACAAACCACAAGGTATACTCATTTCCATACAAACTGCTGGGCACGGTATCAAAAAGAAACAACAGACAAACAGTGGCAACAGTAAAAATATAAATAGAATATATAGATATATATGTGTTTGAACATTAACCCTGCAGTCCAGGTTTCGTTTTGACGCAGTCTGATATTCTGAGATCGTTCAGCTGTTGCTGCTCCATGAACTCCGAAGTCTCTTCCATGATCTGCCCGGGAATGTGGAAGTCTGCGGAAGGCCGGCAGTGGGCCGAGAGGTCGTCATCATCTTCCTGGTGGGGCACGGAGGTGCTGTGGGAGTTCCTGGGCCCCAGGTTGCAGCCAGTGCCCTGGAGGAACTGCAAAAAATTCTCCTCGATGGAGGCCTCCCTGCTGGGCAGCTGCTCCTCCTCGTGCGCCCGCCCCCATTTGAAGACGCAGGCCACGTTCCTCGCCAGCTCCTCCCTGATCTGCCTGTTCAGGCAGCCATAAAAAATGGGGTTGGAGGTGAAGCAGAAATAGCCGATCCAAGTGACCACGTCTTCAAGGCGAGCCAGGGAGGCGGGGGAGAGAGATATGATGGCAGAGTACAGGTGGAAGGAGAAGTAGGGGAGCCAACAGCCCAGGAACTGACCTCCAACCGCCACCAGCACCACCGCCGCTTTGCCACCGCCGAAAGCCCTCTGCGGAGTGTTACGGGACCCTCCGAGGCTCGCTCCCGTGCTGGAACGGCTGCTCAGGGATTCAGAACGGGGGCGAGGAGTTTCCACCCACGTGGGGACGGGACCCTGCTGCATGGCCGCCACCCTGGCCACCTTGAACATGTTACAGTAAACCACCAAGATGATGAGGACCGGACAGAAGAAATATATGAGCGTGAAGAGGATCATAAACACTACCCGTTGAGATCCGCGGTTCATCAGATGCAAAGAGCAACACCTGGGTTCCAAAACGGGGTTCGTTCGCCCCTCCTCCCTCTGCAGCGACCATCCCAGCAAGGGAAGAGCAGACATAAGTGTGGCTTTGATCCATATCCCGACGAGAACCGAAACCACCAGCCCCAGGGTCATTTTAACCTCGTAGCGCATGGGGTGGACGACATAGTAGTACCGCTCCACATTGATGGCTGAGATGGTGAGGATGGCGGCGCTGATGAGCCCCACGCTCAGACAGAGGTACACCTGGCACAAGGCTTCGTTGAAGAAGTCCTTTTCCATCAGCATCCCCAGGGGCATCAGCACCAGGGCAGCCAGCAGATCCACCAGGCACAGATGGAAGACGAAGACAAATTTGTGCAGGCGCGGTGCCCTGGCGATGACCGTCATGATAGCCAAGTTGCCCACAACAGCCAGTATGTCCATCAGGACCATGGAACACAGCGCCAGCATCTGAAGCAGAGCACCATTGCTGGGTAGGGTCACTCCTGAGCTGTTGGCGTGGGTGCTGTTGGACTGCCGTGGGCTGGCATGGGACAGGTTCCATAGAGTGCCAGTGGGATCCATGAGAGGGCAGGGAGAGGATAATGGGCAGAAATTACATTCATGGGTCTATCACCCATCCTCTCTTACCGAAGAGCCCAACTGCAGGGCCTGGAGGAGTCTGGATCAGTTGTTTAACAGCACCTTTGCGCAAGTACACCTCATTTCCGTGCATCCTCCTGGGTTCTCCATGCTTGCAGAGATATCCTACTCAGCGTCCGAGATCCAGAATTGTGTTTCTGAGGGATTTATCAGCATCCAGGACGTGCTGCAGAAACAAACACATGATTAATACACTGTAAGCGAGCACGAGTTGGTGGAACTCAAGACAATCAGCTGCTTAAATGTTATTTAAGTTCATGATATCCAAAGTGAGAAGCTGTTCTCGAGACCAATCTTAAATATAAGTCAAAATGTCCAGCCCCCATTAGGACTCAAAGTTACCAGGAACATTTAAAAGAAATCAAAACAAAACATGTTTGGAGTCCAAACTGAACTCCTTTAGTTGAGAACTGGAGAACTGGAAGTCAGTAGTCACCCAAATCTCCCTCCACCCCCATCTCCAGCTCTTCATTAAGGTGGAGCAGGACTTGCTGTCAAAAACATGAACTAAACTGTGGACCCTACCTGAACAGCCTTTTAACACCACAGGGCATACTTTCTGATCCCAGATCAGTCCTGCGTTGGCAATAAAGTTACTGTTAGACAGCACTTTTACAACCTGTGGCTTTATTAAACCACTACAGGCACACATGACCAACCATCTCAAATGTGATTATGCTGCAGCTTTTATTCCGGATATTCTGCTGGGAGCCGACAAACGCGCTCGATGCTCCGGCCGCAGATCTGATTACATCATTATCTGCTGCCTGCATTCTGTCCTGATGTTTACAGTCTCATGTGTAACCTTTCAGCACCGGGCTGAAATGAGACGAGGAGAAAAAAAAACACTCCGCCATTCCCTATTCACCCACCAGAAGTGTCAGGCTCACGGCCAATGTGGTCAACGACGTGACTGGAGTCTCGGAGAGATTTGCAGACTGATCTGGATATGTGAGGCTTTCTTTGTTTGGAGATATGGGAACCGTATCGCAGCCCGAGGCCAAAGGTCACATTGATCTGAAGATTTATTGATAACTGCTGCATTCATGTGCTCCAGAACCAACTACTGAGATCTGATTAAGAACCGATATTGTTTCTAATCAGTGGCCAAATGTAATTTCTTTGCCCAGATCCCCTCACCAATGCATCCAAAAACCAGCACTTTTTTTTTTTCCATTTTCTTTTTATTTCGGGAGCTGCCCTAATTAAATAGATCTATAGATAGTAGAATGGAATCTCAAAGCCATGCCCAGTCAGAAAAACACAGCCTCTGATTGGTCGTCTCCACCGAGACACCAACCACCATTCAAGTGTTTTCAGTCTGGAGAAATGGATCAATAATTTGGGGTTCATTATTTTGGGCAAAGCCTCCAAAAAGACTCAAGGCTGGGATATAAAATAATCTGATTGCACTGGAGCCCTTGGTGGACTTTTTTTACGTATGGCTGTGGCAGTGCCGGAGACCAAATTCCTCCTAACTCCAAGAAGTTCCAACACAAAGAACAAAGAGGTTCTTTCACTTAAACAGTCTGGAAAAAAAAACCAACCTGTGAAATTTCTTCATATTGTTAACAGTTCAGGTCATTTTACAGCAAATAACTTTACGCTGTAAAGCAGAGTCAGTTTTATTTCTAAAGCGCTTTTTAAACCTGTCTTCTTCACAAAGCATCTTTACAGAATCCGTCCCCTAGTGAACAACAAACTCCCTAAAACTGGAGGAGGAACCTCGGGAGGAACTGAGACTCAGACGCTTTTAAGCTGATAGTAGCGTCTGTAGAGTAGAGTCTAAACCAGCCACTAGGGATGCACAAGCCAGTGTATTTCTTCATGCTGGTCCCAGTACCAGATAAACGGGGAGGGTTTTGTCAGAAAGGGCATCCGGTGTAAAACTTTTGGGACTGCTGGGAAACTATTGCAGAAGTGATAAGACAGACAGCTAGAAATGTACATCTGGAAGGAAGAAGGA
Organism: Hepsetus odoe; assembly: GCA_017165825.1. Lineage (NCBI taxonomy): Eukaryota > Metazoa > Chordata > Actinopteri > Characiformes > Hepsetidae > Hepsetus > Hepsetus odoe. The sequence continues at coordinate 28,922,273 of CM029373.1, read as the reverse complement.
GGAGAAGGAAACCTGGTGGTGGAACCCAGAAGTCCAGGAGTGTAAACAGAAGAAGAGGGAAGCAAAGAAGAAGTGGGACAGTCAGAGAGATGAAGAAAGTAGACAGGAGAACAAGGAGATGAACTGCAGGGTGAAGAAAGCAGTGGTGAAGACTGAAGATCAGGTGTTTGGTGGATTGTGTGAGAGGTTGGACAGTAAAGAGGGAGAAAAGGAGCAACACTGATTGGCTAGACAGAGAGACAGATCTGGGAAAGATGTGCAGCAGGTCAGAGCGATTAAAGATAGAAATGGAAACGTGTTGAACAGACGGAAGGAGAACTTTGAGGGGCTGATGAATGAAGAAAATGAGAGACAGAGAAGATTGGATGATGTGAGAAGAGTGAACCAGGAAGTGCAGCAAATAAACAAGATGGAAGTAAGGGCAGCGATGAAGAGGATGAAGAATGGAAAAGCTGTTGGTCTGGATGACACACCAGTGGAAGTCTTTGATTTGTGACAGTAGGGTACCAGCTAGAGTAAAAGGGAAGGTTTACAGGACTTTAGTGAGACCAGCTATGTTGTATGGGTTGGAGACGGTTGTACTGATGAAAAGGCAGGAGGCGGAGCTGGAGCTGTCAGAGTTAAAGATGCTGAGATTTTCATTGGGTGTGACGAGGATGGACAGGATTAGAAATGAGTATATTAGAGGGACAGATCAGGTTAGATGTCTTGGAGACAAAGTTAGAGAAGCAAGGCTGCGTTGGTTTGGACATGTGTAGAGGAGAGACGAGGATTATATTGGGAGGAGGATGTTGAAGATGGAGCTGCCAGGAAAGAGGAGGTTTATGGACGTTGTGAGAGGGGACATGCAGGTGGTCGGTTTGAAGCAGGAAGATGCAGAGGACCGGAAGAAATGGAGACAGTTGATCCGCTGCGGCGGCTCCCGTTTGAAAAAGAAGAAGAAGAAGCTGATAGTAGAGTCTGTAGTTGGACTTCATTAAACGGTTATAAGAAAAGATCCATGACCAGCAGGTTCTTCACACAAAGGTGGTTCTTCAGTCAACTAAATGGCTCTAGAAGCCCTTACAATTAGTGAGAACCTTTTCAGAGACAAGAACAGATGCCGTTCTACCAGGAAATACATGTGTGTGTGTGTGTGTGTGTGTGTGTAAATGTGGAATGTGTGTGTCTGTGTGTAAAGAAAGAACGTTTTTTTTTTTGGTGGAGCGTGTGTGAAGATCGAACATATTTGTTTTAAGGTGGCTCATGTGTTAAGCTGGAGCGTGTGAAGATGAAATATAGTTGTTTTAAGGTGAAACCTGTATGTTAAGGTGGAATGTGTGTGTATCTGTATATATCAGTGTGTATATATATATATATATTATGTGTGTGTTTGTGTGTGTGTGTGTGTTTTTTAAGGTGGAACATCTGCGTTAAGATGAAACACGTGTGATGATGAAATGTGTGTGTGGATAGTGTGTGTTTTAAGGTGGAACGTGTGTTGGGACGTGCCCCATGTCTCAGACTTTAATTATCCTGTAAAATATCCACCCACATTGTTGTCCATTTGGACCTCAAAGAGCGTCTGCAGCAGAGTGGACGACTCCAATCACAGACGGACGGCAAAGCGCTCCAGTGAGACTGCCATCTTGACCCACTTTGGGCTTGAAAAGACGGCGCCAACCCATTACACTCACATTCACAGCCCAACGGCGTCCCTGCACCCAGACCGCCGGCCCTGATAGGTGACTACCAGCCCGAGACCACCTGAATCAGCGTCCCTCGTGACGGAGCAGGACGGCATCTCCCTGCTTTATCAAACACTTTCTTCTGAATCAGAGCACAAAAAAAGCCTTCTTCTACCTGAGGCTGCCTTCATAAAGCAGCGCAGCACATGCACCAAAGCCCGGAGGAACTCAGGGACGGAGGATCCTGCAAAAAATGGGCCTTTTCAGCACGACACGGGCCATAAAACCAACTGTGGACACAGACTGCTGGTCCTTTTTCTCAGTGTATAAGAGTTACTCTTCAGTAATAACCTCTGCGTTGTTGTAAATAAACATGTCCCGGGATGCATGGTAATGCAGGAATGATTTGCATCGGAAATATGATCTTAAAGATAACATTGCAGGAAAAAGAGTAAAAAAATGTCCCGTCTGGATTTGATCAATGTCCAGGACCTGCAGCAGAAACGAACACACCATAGATCGTCTGTAAAGCCAATCTCTGAATGTCTAAATGTTACTCGAGTTCATAAAAGGCGGCACGGTAGAGAAGGTCCTTTCTGTGTGGAGTGGACATGTTGTCCCCATGTCTGTGTGCATTTCCTCCAGGAGCTCCGGGTTCTTCCCACCGTCCAAAGACCTGCACTTCAGGTGGACTAAATGATAAATTGTCCTCTAGGTGTGAGAGTGTGCTTGTCTGTGTGTCTGTCCTCTGATGGACTAGTGACCTGAAATGGGTGTGTCTAGACTCCAACACCTCCTGCAACCCTGATCAGGACAAGCAGCTCAGAAAACGTCGGTCACATGATCGGAGGATCGAGGGTTCGAACCCCTTCCCAGATTGCCCTGAGGTGCCCTTGAGCAAGGTACCGTCCCCGTCCCACTCCTCCCTGTGATGGGCTGGCGACCTGTCCAGGGTGCGTCCCCCGTCCTCGCCCTGCGTGCGCTGGGTTGGACTCCCCCGCGACCCCGCTTGGGACAAGCAGCAGAAAATGGATGGATGGATGGACTTTTGAGCATAATCCAGCAAATGTGATTAACAATCTCTCGCTCATTTTCTGAGCCACTTGTCCTGATTAGGGTCGCGGACGGCGGTGGAGTCTGTCCCAGCTCTCACACCCTGGACAGGACAGACACACACACACACACTCACACACACCTAAGGGGACAACTTATCATTTCCAGTCCACCTGACGTGCAGGTCTTTGGATGGTGGGAGGAAACACACAGACACGGGGACAACATGTCCACTCCACACAGAAAGGGTTATAACTGGACTGGACTGTCCACAGTGGACTGAATTCTCTCCATCAAACACACTAAAGCCTGTGCTCGTGTTCTCAACACTGCCTGGTTTACATGGTTCTCACATTGGTTCTTTACTTGATATGGAATCTGAGTAAGACTCTAGAAGTGGTTCTTTGCTCTCTTGTGAAATTTCATTAAGTAGTTCCTCTGTGTGAATCCCTAATTACTTAAATCTATTTTAAAGAACCTCCATGATGTGTAAAGGTTCTTAGAAGAACCCTTAGGTGAAAGTCCTTTATCCCTTTAACTGGTTCTTTACAACCATACTTTTCTAAAGGTTCTTAACAGAGACATTTCTCCTCCCCGTAATAAAAAGACCCATGAAAGAACTCTTGGACTGGGACAGAACCCTTACATGACATGAAGGTTCTTTATGCCTCTAAAAGATTCAGAAAATAACCGTTTTGGAAATGAGAAAAGTTTGTCTGAAGAACTTTAGAAGCCTGGAAAGCAAAGAACCTTTAAATGACAGGTTCTTTATATTTTTAAAGGGTTCTTCACCTGGATGGTTGTTATCAGAAGCATTTTTGTAAATGAGAACAGAGTGCATGGAAAACCCCTGAACCTTAGAGCCAAAACATGGTTCTTGGAAAAACCCATGGTCTGGTACAGAACCTCCACACAATGTAAAGGGTTCTTAACGCCTCTGAGTCCATCATGTGAACGGTTCTTTAAAGAACCAGTTTTTAAAGTGATGAATGTGAAGGTGAAATGCTAGAAGGGAACCTTGACCAGCGGATTCTTCACACAGAAGTGGTTCTTTAGGCAAATAAAGCCGCTCTAGAACCCACTTATAATCAGTAAGAATGTTTTCAGAGGAGAGAACCGAAGCTGTTCTACTGGAAACAGCCAAATATGTGTTCATAAAAGCATGTGTGTGTAAAAGAGGAACATGTGTGTGTAGAGTGTGTGTGTTAAAGGTATAACATATGTGAAGATGAACGTGAGTGTGTGTGTGTGTGTGTGTGTGTGTGTGTGTCTGTGTGTGTGAGCACTGTGTCCAGTGTGTAGTGTATGTACAGTGTGTATAGTGTGTGTGTGTGTGTGTGTGTGTGTGTGCAGTGTGTATGTTTTAAGGTGGAACGTGTGAGGATGTGTCAGGCAGCTGTCCCGGAGCGGCGGGGGGAGAGGGGGGTTACCTGGCGCGCGAGCCGCGGAGCAGGTGAGCTGGTCGGTCCGGCGGGGAGCGCGCGGTCCGGTGGAGGAGGAGTCTCCGCTCCGGGAGGAGGTCGGTGGGGAGCAAGAGCTCCAGGAGGCCGGATCTCCTTCAGCAAGCCCTCATTCTGCCGGAGGAGCGAGAGAGACAGAGACAGAGACAGAGAGAGGGACAGAGACACAGAGGGACTGAGAGAGACAGAGACAGAGACAGACTCCTCTTCTCACCTGGCTCTTTCATCTCTCTGCCCTCCCCCTTCTCTTACCCGCCCACACACACACACACACACACACACACACACCCTTACATTCCGCCGATCCTCTGCTCTGTGCTCCAGGTGCTGCTCTCAAAATGCGCGCACACACACACACACACACAGGGCAACTGCAGAACAGTGTGGAGTGGAGACAGGGATGCAGGGAGGCGGCTCAGCGCAGGGTCCTAGTGCCCTTCGTCGAGATGCACACACACACACACACGCGCGGGAGTCCACCAGGCTCCCTGGAGACAGGTGCGCACCTCGTCTCTATAATCCGAATCAAGGTCTCGTTAAACAGAACCGCGAAGGAATAAACTCCAAATCAATTAGTCGTTCAAATGTGATGAACCTGCTGATGAACCGGCTGTGAGCAGTGATGGCCGGCAGGTGAGGGTGCTCTACTGGAGCCTCCCAAATCTATCGTCCCCAGAAACCCTCCAACCCTCCTCCAGCTCCTCCTATTGGTGGAGCAGGCTTGTCTGTGTGCTTTAGGAGACACAGCAGGATCCGTTTCAATATCAGTTTCAATTGATCTGTGACAGACGGGAACCAGCAAGAGTGAAAGGAAAGGTTTACATGACCGTAGTGAGACCAGCTATGTTATAAGGGTTGAAAATGGTAGTGAGACTAGCTATGTTATATGGGTTGGAGACGGTAGTGAGTCCAGCTATGTTATAAGGGTTGGAAATGGAAGTGAGACCAGCTATGTTATACGGGTTGGAAACGGTAGTGAGGCCAGCTATGTTATGCGGTTTGGAGATGATAGTGAGACCAGCTGTGTTATACAGGTTGAAGACAGTAGTGAGACCAGCTATTTTATAAAGTTGGAGACGGAGGTGAGACCATCCCTGTTATATGGGTTGGAGACCTTAGTGAGACTAGGTATGTTGTAAGGTTTGGAGATGGTAGTGAGACCAGCTATGTTATAAGGGTTGGACAGGTGGTAGAGTTAAAGATGCTGAGAGTTGCGTCGGGGGGGACAAGGACAGACAGTATTAGTAGTGAGTTTATTAGAGGGACAGCACAGGCTGGACAGTTTGGAGATGAAGTGAGAAAAGCGAGACTGTGTTGGTTTGGACATGTCCAGAGGAGAGACGAGGATATCAGGAGAAAGATGTTGAAGATGGAGCTGACAGGAAAGAGGAGAGGAGGAAGAACAAAGAAGAGGTTTATGGACGAGGTCAGAGAGGACGTGCAGGTGTGAAAGAGGAGGATGCAGAGGAGATGGACGATCCACTGTGGTGACTCCTAAGAAGAAGAATGTCATTCAGACATCTGCGATGGAAATCACGGATCCATGAGGAACCAAAAGTCAAAAGGTCATTTTGTTTACACTCCCGGGAGACTTTGGCGGAAAATTACTGAAGTGTGAGGGTGTTTGAGACTCCTCGGCCATGGAGTGACATTTTGCATTTTGTCTGGAGTGAGTCGTGCCATCAGGCGCAGTGATGTTGTCGCTCCAGCCGGAGGGCGTGAAGAGCAGATCATCTGGCAGTGATGCATCTCCTCTCTTCCTCACCACTGCTTTGCTCGTCCAGAGGGAAATTCATTAGTTGCTGAGCCTCCGTGGACAGCAAGGACACCACCACGAAAGGCCTGCTTACATACGAGGGGACATTGATTCATCAGTGGGTCGATGCGCAGCTCCATCTAAAAAGATTTACACAATTCCTCACTTGGTCCAAGCGCAGTCGATCAGGCGAGACTTGGTGTCTGGAAGCTGCTTTGTTAGTTTGGTGGAAAAAGTGTCCCACCCTAAATTAAAACAAGCCTTCGATACCAAACAGGACCTCAAAGGTTTGGGGAAATTCTGAGTGAAGCTTTTGGTGAACCTTCCTTTTAAGGAGGACAGGTGACAGATGAAAGTTTTAAAATACACCTCTATATGAGGAGAATATATATATATATATATATATATATATATAAAATATACACATATACATATATAATTTATTTTTATTTTTTTAATATTAATGCATTTATATTTATGTATCTGTGTGTGTTTCACCCAAATGCAACGCCAAACTTGGACACACACTGAAACATACACGTGTGTGTGCATGAATGTGTGTGTGTGTGCAGAAGGTGATGAATAAAGACAGAAATAAATTATACTTGCTCACCCCAGCAGCACTAACCAGCAGGGGAGGTGTGGTCACAATGGTCTCCATGACAACTCCTGGAGACCATAGACTTAAGTGCCGCCTCTGAGAAAATGGCCAGTTCAATCTCTCACAAGGATGACGCTTATAAATGGCTATAAGCGTAGCAAGGCAACCCAAAAATAAACACACACACACACACACACACACACACACACACACACACTGTTAGAGATATATGACTCATAAGCAGCATGATCTAACTGCAGCAGAGGTGCAAAGGATGCTGCTGCAATTACAAATATTGAATCTACAGCTGAACCAAAATTGCCGTTTCGCTCATTTTTTGCAGTACTCTGGTCTTAATCCTCAAAAACTCTATGTGATTCTTCTATCATCATTTGAGCCTTAAACGGAATACAAGGTGATGGTGACAAGGAAAAGGTGAACAGATGAAATGGACACTTGAAGTGTCTGAGCTGCACTGGCCCTGTCTCCTTTCCCATCCTTATCTTAGTGCACCAGAGGGGGGCGCTGTTACATCACTACTAAAATCGCTGAAGAACCGGCTGTTAGGACATGTCTTCCATCTCTTTATCATCATAAGAGAGCCGCAGCTGATCTGCCACAATGCGAAAAGTGTCCTCGGTTGGGCTTTTAATTATGAACAGCCAATCAAGAGACATCTACGAATATGTAAATGAGTCTGATTAGAGGGCACAGGCGGGCTGTATCCTAAACCGCAGCAGTCCGAGGCCGAGGCTTCTGGGCCTCTGTGAGTGATTATTCTAATTATTTTTATACTCAGCAGTGATGGCCTAGTGTTTAGGGACGAGGCCCCAGGATCAGAAGGTTGTGTGTTCAAAGTAGGTTTCCCTGAGGTACCCTTGAGCAAGGTACCGTCCCCATCACCGCTCCCTGGGCACTTTCAATAGCTGCCCGCTGCACGTGCGTGTGTGGTGAAACGTAGAGGTTGAATTTGCAGGCGCTGTGCTGTTTCATAAATGACAAGAATAAATACTTTCACTCACTGATAAAGAGATCAAGATGCAAAACGGCTGGGGGAAACGGGACTGTGATGCAGCTCCAGAGAACCAAGAACCATAAACACATAACATTTAAACAGTCATTCACATAGGACTTTGTGTTCAGTTTAAGGGTTACGCCTAGAACCTTTACACTACTTGGACACTCTATGCCACTCATGTTTCAGGATTTTGCCTCATTTGGAGGTTCTTAAATGGGGTTCCAGAACCGCTAGCTTTATATTAATTCAGGTGTTCCTTCCAGAACTTTTTTGGAGATTCTTCAAGCCCAGTTGAGAAGCTGATCGTGTTCAGGTGTGTGAACAGAAAGGTGAGAGTGTGTGAGTCTCTAGTGTGTGGAGATGTGGATCATCAGATAAACTGGTGAGCTTGACAGCAAGGACTCTGAAGCCCTGCAGAAGCCCACTTCACTCAGACCGACTCAGGAAGGAGCTCAGATCACAGTCTGGAGGAAAAACTGCCTTGAATTAGAACAGAATTTAAAAGAGGATTTTTACAGCTCTTAAACTTTCACACCTGACTGTGTGTATAGAATTAAATATGGGGATCATTTAAACAGGTGTGTTTGTCAAACTCAAATGAATTCTTTCAGATTTCATACTTCATGATTTAAATATTCGCATATTGCATTTAAAATCTGTTTGTTCTTTATAAAATCTTCTCTCCTGGTGACCTGGTGATTTTCATCTTCTGAAAGCTCTGTATCTTGAATTTGCTCATTTCTGAAGCACTTTGAGGGACTGCAGTGAATGAAAGGTGCTGTAGAAATAGACCTGCTCTGCATTACATTAACTGATACAATGAGCAGAGTTGGGTCATATGGCAGGACGGATAAATGGTGATCAAGCTTCCAGGCTGCAGGGTTTCAGTGGCTGAAATTGAAGCTGTTTTCTTTTTCTTTTTCCAGTCTCTGACCCACTTTCAGCTTCTGCAGAGATGTGACTGAGTCAGTGAACAGCATTTCAGCACACACACACACACACACACACACAGCCTCCTAGCCCTCCTCAGGGCATAATATTTCCTAAACTTGTTCACTGATTACTTGCAAACTTCTCTCTCATCTTTCGCTCTCAGGCTGTGTCGATACACAGATTGCACAAGATATTTTGTGAATTTAGCTGCAAAATACGATGTATTTTTGATCTATTTGCATATGTGCAAACATGCATTTCGTATTTTTTTCTTTTTTTTTTTTAAACCGGACTGCTGTAATACACAGACCAAAGCCAGAGAAAGGATAATTAAGTCCATTTCTGATGACCAAACACAGTGATTTGGGTCTCTTTCTAGACCTCGTTAAGCACCACAATGATATCACACATGTTTTGTAGCTGTCACGTGTGTTAGGGTTGGGGCACGTAGAGGGCGCCTCTTCTGTCATGTGTTGTGTTTTTGGCACGCTAGAGTGCTTCTCGGCTGCTATCTAGGTGTTTGTCATACAAGGTGTTTAGGTACGCAGGGGCGCTCTGTTTCACTAAGTTATCACTTGAGCCTCTGCGGTGGGCAGGTGTGCATCATTAAGCGACTATTTAAGCCCCCGGGATGAGTTTACCAGAGCTGCTCATTAGATAGGGCTATGCCTGCACGTAATGGTGGCTTTGTCAGTCAGTCAGTCAGTCAGTCATTCAGTCAGTCAGTCAGTCAATCATAAATAGTCAGTCAGTCAGTCAGTCAGTCAGTCAGCTGTCTTCTTGTTTGTTTGTGCTCTCCTTTGTTTAATAAACTTGCTCTGAACTGGTCGACCTGACGCCCCTTCTGCATCATCGACCGAGAATGAGCCGCCAGTACTGGACGCCACGTAGCCACGAGGGCGTGCAGAGCGCGTATGTGGCGCAGCGAAAAGGTCGAGCCGGACGCTGCAGTTGATGAGGCTTGGGGGCCAGAGGCGCCTTCTCTGGACCTCCGCGAAAGTATCTGACGGTGAGGAGTGGAAGTAATGGACGCTGACGCCACGGGTAAGGGAGTTTAGAGAGGCTCGAAGAGGACGGCGTCGCTGCTCCCACCGATATCATCCCCAGATCCCGAGCTTCGCAGGATCATCAGTTCAGCGCCGCCCCGGATGCTGATCTCCGAGGGCTACTAAGCGGCTTAGCGCGGTCTCAACACGCTGACCGCGTGTTGCTTCCGCACGCCGGCGGGAAGGCGGCCGCGAAGGCCGGCGCAGCAACGCGGAGGCTTGACGTCAACCACGCCGCAGCGCTCAACGCGAAGCGACAGGCGCCAACACGCTGCAGCGCCAACGCGAAGCACGGTTAACCACGCACGCCGGTCAACGCGAGATTCAGCCAGAGAGCACGAGAGCGCTGCGGCGCCAGTAACTCGATCCAGCGAAAGCGCAGCTGGAGGAAGGAACACTTCTGCCAGCGTAAATCACCACGCAGAGGTTGGTAAAACGCCGCTTTCCGCGTTCATCACGACAGCACGGCTCGGAAGCGCTTCATCGCGACAGCACGGCTCAGCGCCTGCACCGCGACAGCATCAAGTCAGCGCCCGCATTTGCACAGCACGCGCCCCGCGCGCACCGCGACAGCACGGCGTTCCCCGCGCCGCATCGCGACATGCACGGCGCTCGCCGCGCCGCACCGCGACAGCACGGCGCTCCCGCGCGCCGCACCGCGACAGCACGAAGCTCAGCGCCCCGCACTGCCGGACAGCACGGTCAGCGCCCGCATCAAGCGATACAGCACGCAAGGCTCAGCGCCCGCACCATACAGCACGGGCTCAGCGTCGCGACCAGCGGTTGGGGCCTCTGTCGCCGCAAGGCCAGCAAACCACGATCCGGCTAGCGGAGAACACGCCACGCGAGTCAGATAGATGGTGAACACGCCAACGCGAAGTCACCACAAGAGGTTGGGTATTAACGACTTCCGCAGTTCAGCGACAGCACGCGCCCGCTGGCCGCAACGGATCAGACGGGTCCACCGCGCTGCAGCCGCCAGCAACCACGCATCCGCCAGCGGAGAGAGCCGCCGCGCAGCTGATAGCAGCGGGAACACGCCAACGCGGCACCACGCAGAGGTTGGTAGCAAACGCGCTCTTGCCGTGGTTCACAGCCGACTGCACCGCGCCCACCAAGAGAATGCGCAGCGCCACCCATCAAGAGAAGCGCAGGCAATGGCAAAGAAGGTGGTCTGACGAGAGCAGGAGGAGAGTGGAGACCACTTCCTGCATCACAGAATCGGGGAAGTTTCCATCAAGGAAGCCCTTCAACACAAGGAAAGGCATCAAGAAGTCGACTTCAAACTCAGCCCATGAAGCCATCTGCTACACAGAAAGGAGAAGGAGCAGCTCCAGGTTAGTGTAAGTGTTTAAAAGGCCTGGTGCAAAGGAGAATTGAAGATGAGGTTGCTGTAACCATTCAGGCATGGAGGAAACACATAAACAGAAAAGTACTACCTGAAGCTACTGTGGGCAGCTGGCACGGTTCAGCATATTACAGAGTCAGGAGTATGAGGCAAGAAATGAAGTCTTGAAGGAGAAAAAGGGGCTGTTGTTGTTCTACAAGCTGCACTCCGAGGGATGAGGACCAGACAGACTCTGAACCACACCAGGGCTGCCACGACACACACACACACACACACACACACACACACACACACACTGTTAGAGATATATGACTCATACAGCATGATCCAACTGCAGCAGAGGTGCAAAGTGATGTTGCTGCTGCAATTACAGATTATTGAACCACAGCTGAACCAAAATTGCCGTTCGCCTATTTTTTGCAGTACTTGGTCTAATCCCTCAAAAAACCTCATGTGATTCTCTCATCATCATTTGAGCCTTAAACGTGAATACAAGGTGATGGTGACAAGGAAAAGGTGAACAGATGAAATGGACACTTGAAGTGTCTGAGCTGCACTGGCCCTGTCTCCTTTCCCATCCTTATCTTAGTGCACCAGAGGGGGGCGCTGTTACATCACTACTAAAATCGCTGAAGAACCGGCTGTTAGGACATGTCTTCCATCTCTTTATCATCATAAGAGAGCCGCAGCTGACTCAAGCACAATGCGTGAAAAAGTGTCCTCGGTTGGGCTTTTAATTATGAACAGCCAATCAAGAGACATCTACGAATATGTAAATGAGTCTGATTAGAGGGCACAGGCGGGCTGTATCCTAAACCGCAGCAGTCCGAGGCCGAGGCTTCTGGGCCTCTGTGAGTGATTATTCTAATTATTTTTATACTCAGCAGTGATGGCCTAGTGTTTAGGGACGAGGCCCCAGGATCAGAAGGTTGTGTGTTCAAAGTAGGTTTCCCTGAGGTACCCTTGAGCAAGGTACCGTCCCCATCACCGCTCCCTGGGCACTTTCAATAGCTGCCCCCTGCTGCACGTGCGTGTGTGGGTGAAACGCAGAGGTTGAATTTTGTTGTGTTGTGCTGTGCTGTGTTTCACAATGACAAGAATAGTCACTTTCACTTTCACTGATAAAGAGATCAAGATGCAAAACGGCTGGGGGAAACGGGACTGTGATGCAGCTCCAGAGAACCAAGAACCATAAACACATAACATTTAAACAGTCATTCACATAGGACTTTGTGTTCAGTTTAAGGGTTACGTCTAGAACCTTTACACTACTTGGACACTCTATGCCAATTAAGGTTTCAGGATTTTGCCTCATTTGGAGGTTCTTTAAAATGTAGGGGGTTCCAGAACCGCTAGCTTTATATTAATTCAGGTGTTCCTTCCAGAACTTTTTTGGAGATTCTTCAAGCCCAGTTGAGAAGCTGATCGTGTTCAGGTGTGTGAACAGAAAGGTGAGAGTGTGTGAGTCTCTAGTGTGTGGAGATGTGGATCATCAGGGATAAACTGGTGGAGTCTGAGTTGTTAAAGTGACTCTGAAGCTCCTGCAGAAGCTCCACTCTCCACTCAGACCGACTCAGGAAGGAGCTCAGATCACAGTCTGGAGGAAAAACTGCCTTGAATTAGAACAGAATTTAAAAGAGGATTTTTACAGCTCTTAAACTTTCACACCTGACTGTGTGTATAGAATTAAATATGGGGATCATTTAAACAGGTGTGTTTGTCAAACTCAAATGAATTCTTTCAGATTTCATACTTTCATGATTTAAATATTCGCATATTGCATTTAAAATCTGTTTGTTCTTTATAAAATCTTCTCTCCTGGTGACCTGGTGATTTTCATCTTCTGAAAGCTCTGTATCTTGAATTTGCTCATTTCTGAAGCACTTTGAGGGACTGCAGTGAATGAAAGGTGCTGTAGAAATAGACCTGCTCTGCATTACATTAACTGATATGTAAATGAGCAGAGTTGGGCTTCGTTATGGCAGGACGGGATAAACGCAGGATCGTTTCCAGGCTGCAGGGTTTCAGTGGCTGAAATTGAAGCTGTTTTCTTTTTCTTTTTCCAGTCTCTGACCCACTTTCAGCTTCTGCAGAGATGTGACTGAGTCAGTGAACAGCATTTCAGCACACACACACACACACACACACACAGCCTCCTAGCCCTCCTCAGGGCATAATATTTCCTAAACTTGTTCACTGATTACTTGCAAACTTCTCTCTCATCTTTCCGGCCTTCAGGCTGTGTCGATACACAGATTGCACAAGATATTTTGTGAATTTTGCTGCAAAATACGATGCATTTTTGATCTATTTGCATATGTGCAAACATGCATTTCGTATTTTTTTCTTTTTTTTTTTTAAACCGGACTGCTGTAATACACAGACCAAAGCCAGAGAAAGGATAATTAAGTCCATTTCTGATGACCAAACACAGTGATTTGGGTCTCTTTCTAGACCTCGTTAAGCACCACAATGATATCACACATGTTTTGTAGCTAAACTATATTTCTTCATATAAGCAAAAGGATTAACATGCATCACTGGAAAAACTCTAAAAATGAACTCCCTAAAAGAGCTAAAAACTCTCTGCCTTTCCAGCAAAGGCATCAAATTATGGCTTTAATATTCTTTCGCATCATTTTCCTTGAGAAAAAACTGAGCTCACTCAGGAGTGCCCACTAGTGTCTGATCATCCCAGATACATCGACAAACTCTCACTCTTTTTCTGAGATGCTTGTCCTGATTAGGGTCGAGGAGTCCAGCGGTGCTGGAGTCTGTCCCAGCTCTCCAAGTCCCAAGTCCGTTGCAGCGCAGACACACTGACAAACATACTCACACTCATATATAGGGGTTACACCAGGAGCTCCCAGAGGAAGCACACACAGATGCAGGGACAACATGTCCACTTCACAGAGAAAGGGCATGGACTGTCCCCCCAGGAATCAACCCAGGACCTTCTCGCTGTGAGCCAATTAAACAAAGCTAAGCAACTGGTTACCGATTCCAAGACAACTAGAGCTTGGGGTGGGGAGTGAACTTTCTGCAAAGATCACCGTTAATCATCATTTTAGTCACTAATCCAGCTAACCGTGTGGCTGTTTAATACCATTTGCAACCACAAAACAAACTATAGACGAGGAGGAACTCCACAGCCCTAGTCTCAACCCAACTGAACACCTTAGGGATGAACTGAGACGTTAATTGTGAGCCAGGCCTTCTCATCAGTGTCTGACCTCATGAAGGTTCTCTTGGGTGAATTTCACAGTTAATTAGTCAATGGGCAGCACAATACGCATTTCCATGGGACTGGAAAGCGATGTCCGCATACTTTTGGCCACCCAGTGGATGGTCTACCACTGTGTACGAGGGCGTGGTGTCTGGTCCTCCATGTGGAAGTGTTGTAGGTCTGACAACGAGCGGAGACAGAATATGAACAAAGTGTTTTTTGTTGCTGTTGTTGTTTTTTTACACCCAGGCTGGCTGTGAAAATAGAGAACATAAGAAAAAGGCAGACTTTAAATAGAGCTCCAGTCCAAAACAAGCGGGTGGGTGGATTTACACTCGAAAACCACGGCAGATTCCACCATTCAAGTGTAAAATCCGACCGTTTTCAATGAAGGCACAGGCGACGTGCATGCGAGGGAGAGCAGTGGGCGGCCTGTGCTTTCGGTTTGTTTACTGGCCTCGAGCTCTCCGAGACCACGTCCCTCCCTGGGGAGTAAAAATGGCGCCGTTCCATGAAAAAAGATGTCAGCGGTCTGGATTTGAGAGCGCGGCGGTGAGAAAAACGAGCCCGTCTCTCTTTCAGCTGATGACAGTAATGGAGAGAAAATGGGAGGCTCAGCCATTAGTCCTCCTGGACGCCTGGGCCGCGTTTCAGCGGCTTTGATCCAAACCCGAAAGCCTTGAAAGCTGAGCATGATGAGAACATTTGCTACGATTCGCATGGGGGATGACAGACAGACGGCCTGGTGTTGGACAAAGACGCTTCCCAGCCCTGCCGAGGTGTGATGCAGCACCAGGCCGCTTGGCTTGAAGACTAATAACAAAAACTTTCAGACTGCAGGCATGAAAACATGATCACCAGGAGAGGAAGGACATGTTTAAACTCAGGCTACACTTTAAAAACAGCACCCAGGTTTGCAGCAATGATGGACACAAACCTGCTGCTTTACTGCAGTTTTTCGCTGCGATCCTTTCTCTGATGATTTGTGCCGTAAACCGCTAATTCATAGTTTCCATTTATGCGACTGGCACAGAAAAAAACCTGTAGAACGGCAGATCAGGTGAGTTGTAGGAAAAAGCAAAGATATGAGAACAAACTTACTAACTTTCCAGCACCGGCCGGAGTATTTCAGTCGCTAAAGTCCCTACCAGAGCTCCTACCAGAGCTTTTACTAGAGCTCCTACCAGAGCTTTTACCAGAGCTCCTACCAGAGCTCCTACCAGAACTCCTACCAGAGCTCCTACCAGAGCTCCTACCAGAGCTCCTACCAGAGCTTTTACCAGAGCTCCTACCAGAGCTCCTACCAGAGCTTTTACCAAAACTCCTACCAGAGCTTTTACCAGAGCTCCAACCAGAGCTTTTACCAGAGCTCCAACCAGAGCTTTTACCAGAGCTTTTACCAGGACTCCTACCAGAGCACCTACCAGAGCTCCTACCACGTATCTTCTGGAGAATCCCTCCCGTTTTTGAAGTGAAAATGACTATTAGTCAATGTGAGCACTGTGAACCACAACCATCAGATCATTTGTATTTAACACACACACACACCATCCAGCAGGGGGCAGATATATCTAGCACCCAGGGAGCAGTGATGGGAACGGTACCTTGATCAAGTGAACTGCAAGGGAACCAACTAGTTTGAGACTTGAACTCACAACCTTCTGATTATGGGGTCTAAACACTAGACCGATAACTGTCCCAAGACCTGTGCATTTTCCAGGACCGTGCTCCGATGAGGGTGTGACAGCACTCATGGGACAATAAGTGGAGAAATGTACTGTTTCAGTTGTTTTCAGTCTGGGTTTCTTTGGACTTTGGGAGGAAACCACAGCGAGAACATGTACAGTCTTCATGGAATAACGCTGAACTTTTTAATAAGAGGTGACAGCACTGTGCCACTGTGGCAGCCAGAAATCAGAACTAAAATTCATTCTTAAATTTTCCTTCATGGTGGCTATAGAAGTGTATACTATGCTAAGACCTAAAACGGGCTCCAGAGGGCGACATCACTAAGCACTGGTGTGTAAAAGAGTGTCAGAGCCTTTGCAGTTTGTGTCCTATGATAAAGAACCGCTTCAGCTGTGGTACTGCACTGCGGCAGGACGGCGCTCAGACTTCTGGATCCTCTAGAGTGCGCTGTGACTAATGAGCGGGTGAGGAAAGGCTTAAACTTGCCCTTGGGCCACTGAGGCGTCAACGAAGCTCTGCTCTCTATCCTGACCGACTTTTAATGCTGTTACGGTGAAGTGAAAGTGACTATTTGTCATTGTGAACACAGCGAACCACAACCTAACACATCCTCTGTGTTTAACACACACACACACACACACACCCTCCAGCCATGTCCAGCACTTGGGAAGCAGTGATGGGACAGTACCTTGCTTAAAGGTACTTCAGGGTAACCTACAGGGTTGGGATTTGAACCCATGACCTTCCGATTCTGAGACCTCATACCTACACACTAGACCACCACTGTCTCATGATAGTAATTTTTTACATTTCTCCATCAAGACTTCTTTCAGAAGCTCCCATTAGGGGTCCTCACAGCGGATAGTCCATCTCCATTCCTTCTTGTCCTCTGCATCTTCCTCTCTCACCATCCTCCTCTTTGTCCATGTTGACCTCTGCAACCACGGAAAGCTTCTACATTTGGCTTCAGAACTGGACCACGGAGTTTGAAAGTCCGGGTGTGTGTGTCCTTATCTGGGGAAGGAATGGCATCAGGATGCACTATGGGAGGCAGTGTGATGTTCTGGACAGCGATCTGCTGGGAAGCCTTGGGTCTTGCATTCATGTGGATGTTACTTTGATGCCCAAACGTTGCTGCAGACCAAGTTGCCCCTTCATGGTGATGGTGTCCCCTAATGGCAGTTAAAGATGTAGATAATGAACGGAACTGGTCAGGCTTTCAGTTCTATGTTTGAAGAGCATGTAATTCCCTGTAGTTCTTCTGGGGGGCGGTCTTTAGCTGCCCAGACAGAGATGATTACTGGAACCCACTGTCCCAGTTCGGCTCGGTAGCTGATCCCAGGCCTGTTAAGTCTGTTATCCAGACTTGGTTCATCAAAATCCATTGCTGCTTGAGGTGGTTAGGAAGTCATTCGTCCTCTTTCCATCCATCTCAGGCCCAATCTTTCCTGGTAAAGAAATGAAAATTGCTGCTTTAATCTTTTTTATTAGTTATTTTGAAAATTCATTGACCTGTAGACAGACTGTTATAATAAAACACCTGCAGGGTCACTGTTTTTTGGTCTTCTGTCGGATTTGTGGCTCAAAAACTACGTGTTTTATGTTTTTCTGTGGTTGTGCCAGTTAAAGGGTTAAAGAAACACAGAAAGAGGCTGAAGACTGAAGCATAAATCATAAAGCAACACACACTTGCAGTAAACTTTCACCACAAAGACTCAAGGCCACTGGCTGCCTGAGAACAGTCTGGATTGTATCTTCACCTGAGCTGCTTTCTGCAGCAGAGACACCACTGCAGAGACAAGGAAGACATTTACAATGTTGGACTAGAATCCTGTTAGCTGTGGTGAAAACAGATGTACTGATACAACTTATTTACTCAGTACAAGATGAGAGAGTGTAAAGTAAAAGTACAGGAATGTACTGAGAGTGTAAAGTAAAAAGTACAGGAATGTACTGAGAGTATAAAGTAAAAGTACAGGAGTGTACTGAGAGTGTAAAGTAAAAGTACAGGAGTGTACTGAGAGTGTAAAGTGAGACGTGTCTCCTCTGAAGGACGTCTGGAGCGTCTGTCTGTGCTGAAAGTGAACTGAATCTCACTCCATATTAATAGAATTAAAGACTATTAAAGCCTCGAACTTCAACTCCAATAAAAACAATCTACTGAAAATAATCCACATGAACTTCACCGCTTCACTTTCATCACCGTCTCTACTAGTTCTCCATCACGGACACACACTCCACACACCCTGAACTCCACCGTCCACTCTCCCTGTCCTCTCTCTCACTCTCCTTCACTCTGTCCTGCACCGATGGACACACAGAGGGACGTCTCTTCTGTGTTTGTGTCCATTTAGTCTGAGACGGTCTGGATGGTGGGAAGGTGATCGAGGATAAAGATAATGGAGGATCAGCTCAGACTAAACGAAGGCGTGTGTTCTGAAGATGGAAAGAAGGACAGAGATTTGAGGGGAAATGTAAGAGGGACTGATACCTGAAAACTCTTCTCAAGTATAAAATATCTTCATTACTTCCCAGATCTAAGCTGATTAAATACTCTGTACTCAAGAAATCCACACGTGAGATCACCACATTCACTTGGTTCTCAGCATGTGGTTTAAGAGCTGATGGCCTTCGGGGGGACAGGGAGGTGAAGAAGACTCCATTAAGCTGATGGAGCGCTGGGATGAGTGATGTGGTCCTCTGTCTCTCCACCTTCATAAATCTCCCTCACTGATGCAAGGTTCCTTATTAAACTGATCCAGCTCAGGTCGTGATGATGATCTTCAGGCAATTTCTGTGCCTTGATAACACTCAATACACACCTTTTCTCCATCGTCCACTCTCTCCTTCTTCTGTCATATGTAGCCTTCCGTCTGTCCTGCATGGATGGATGCAGGAGTGACATTAAAGTGCAGCCTCTTCTCCTCTTTCCTGGCGGCTCCATTTTCAACATCCTGCTCCTGATATTCGTCTCTGCTTTGGACATGTCCAAACCAGCAAAGTCTCACTTCTCCCACTTCGTTTCCAAACCGCTAACCTGAGCTGTCCTTCTAACATGCTTGTGCCTTATCTTGTCCATCCTCGTCCCTCCCGTCACAAACCTCAGCATCTGACCCCTCCAGCTCCACCGCTTGTCTTTTCGTCCAACCCATATAACATAGCTGGTCTCACTACAATCTGTAAACCTTTCCTTTCACTCTTGCTGGTCCTCATCTGTCACAGATCACCCCTGTCACTCTTCTCCACCCATTCCATCCTGCCTGCACTCTCTTCTTCTCTCTTCCACACTCACCGTCACTCTACTCTACTGCCTCTACTCCCTCCTAACCACTCCGCTGTCCTCACTTCGCTTCATTCACACTCATGGATTCTGTCTCAGTCCTACTTTTTTTCATTCCTCTCCTCTCACTCTCACTGTAGATCATAATCTCTGGTGCCCAGGTAATGTGATATTACATGATAAGAAGGGTGATGAGTTTCTGCTCTTCCAGTCAGACAGGAAGTACGGTAGCGTCCTGTGTTTGTGGCCACTTCACAATTTGCCATTAGCAGGGCTGCTCAGTGTGTGCAGGTGGAGGGAGAGCTGCTTTCTCAATAGCATACACACACACACACACACACACACACACACAGCGGCTCTTATGAAACGGTTGTTATGAGGTGAACACTTGTGCACTGTTATGAAAGCATGTCCTTTGATGACATGGCTGATTGTGGTTTTGTTATTCTCACTTATGTTCTCGTGCCTCTCCGGGAGCGAAAGCACAATGAAGGTAAATCAGACCTAATGAGGACTGTGTGACCCGTAGGGCTGTCACGATTACCTGATGACTCCAGGTAATGATATCAAGGTAATCCTCCACCTGATGATTGCCTTGATATGACACCATTTCTGATTTCAGATTTGCACTGGCGGTGAAACAGTTCAGTGCTCACTGTGTAATTTGTCTGATAGTATCAGCAGGCCATGATGAGAGAATACGGAATATTTTCATTTTTGATTATTCGCTTAGAATATTCTTTAATTAAAAAGAACATTTTAAAATTTTCACTTAATGTAAGGAATGTATTCTATATTATTACCTTTAAGGAAAAAACAATGCTTTATTTTAACATTAATAATCATCATCATCATCATCTTCATATCCAGCTTTAACTCAAATTCAAATTTAAATCCAAATATTACATTTCACTTCATATAATTTATACTCATTTATTCATTACAGTACTGAGGTCCGTTATCTAAATACCGTTCTGTGTGACGTTCCATCTAAAATGATGTTTGAACTATCAAATTATTATTATTGAGTATTTTTTGCAGTCTTATTTATACGCAGATGGAAAACCTTCCACAAGAGGGAGCTGTTTGTCCTCATATCCCTTTACTATCACTGAGAGGGAGGAAACCCACAGCAGCAGGATCTTGTTTGCACAGTTGAATATTTAGTGTTGTAAACTGTGTGTTTGGATTGTCCAGTTTAATGATCGGGTCCTGCTGCCATTATAAGAGAATAAAACAATGACATTGCATCACATACTGAAAAATAATAACCCAAAGGACTGACCCTGTGGAACTCCTAATCCTCTTAATCCTGAGTGTGCAGGTTAAAGACAGGAGTCCATGTGTGTCCATATGCAGGACAGTAACCCCAGGTTATTAATATCGCCGTGGTTACTGGAGGTTGGAGCAAACAGCTGTTTCCTCTCAAACTGCTAACATTACAGACCCAGAGAGACGACGATCCCAAACAGCATCAAACAGCTGCTTATACCAGCGCTGAGTTATTATCTACAACAGTCCTGAGCCCCTCTACATATTTTCATCCAAACTTCCAGACGGTCTTGTATTTTTAATGTAGGAACAGTTCAAGCTTCCTGAAGGACAGTGTTGTTGTCTCTCATGTTCAGTCCAGTCTCTGTACCTGAGCAGTTCTCCAGATCTTCCTGAAGGACAGTGTTGTTGTCTCTCATTTTCAGTCCAGTCTCTGTCCCTGAGCAGTTTCAGAAGCAATGTAGGATCATCTCCAGAGAGAACGGAGAACAAACCCCCTAAGAAGAGCTTTGGGATGTCCTTCAAGAAGCCTGGAGAAGTGTTCCTGACTTAAAGAAAGGAGCTGGTCTAAGAGAGTTGAGCTGTGCTGAAGAATAACGGTGGCGGTGGTGAATATTGACTTTAAAGCTGGTTAGAATGAAACTCTCTTTGTGTTTAGACTGGAGTTACATGTGTTTGTACACAAATCACTGAACTACTGTCTCACTTTCATACAGAAGACTTTTGTACAGTGCTTTACTTTTATGGCCTATTTTGTCACTTTACTGAACCTTCCTGGATCAAAGGAACATGGAATAAATACAAATGTCCTTGGCTCCTCCACATTGACATGTTTGGGTCCAAATTTATCTTCTTTAGTTTAGAGCTGGAATTTCAAGTCAATGGTCACTCAGACATTTCTCCCCAAAACTCCTCTCCATTCTCCTCCAGATCTTCCTGAAGGTGGATCAGACTTGTGGGTGTGGTTTAGGACACAGCAGGACTTACTGTCTCTACAAACATCAACTAAACTCCAGACTTTTCACACAGCAGGGTGTGTTTCAGGAGCTGATCTAGAATCAGTCCTAAATACGGAGGAATCTGATCCTGAATCAGTCTGAAGAGCAGCCCTGGGGTTTGTTCAGGCTGTGAAATCTGCGGGAGCTTCTCCACTTTTATCTTTTCCTTCATTTACCTTTGAAAACATGCTTTTTTATTAATACAAGAAAGGTCTAGAAGCAAAATATGTAGAAATGAGGGGATCAAGACTTTAATTCCCTTCAGCACACACTGCGTTTAGACACAATCAAACAGAATGGGGTTAAAGACGGGGAAAGTGAACGGACCTCATTTTTATCATCATAAACTTGCTCTGTTTGTCCCGAGCAGCTGGTGAGATTAATGAAGGGACCTCCAGCTGAGGACGATGCCAATAAATCCCTGAAATCTTCAAATCCCTGCGTCTCAGCACAAGATCACCGAGTCAACAACCTGAAACGAATCTGCTTCATTTATTCATTCTTTATAACATTTAGACCAATCTCATGAGCTCTCACAGGGTTTTATCACACTTGTGGGATTTATTATTAATATATATTATAATGTAGTATCATTTTTATTATTTTAAAAGAATATATACATTTATAAGCACTGATAATAATAACACACATTATTAAATAAAAAAATGCAAAATAATGATTATTGTGCATGTTATTATTAGTAGTAGTAGTATTAGTATTAGTATTTTGCATTTATTATTCATATTATTGGTTATTTTTCTTATTATTGTAGCATTCTATAATATCTGCTAATATAAAATTAGATGGATGGATGGATGGATGGATGGATGGGTGGATGGGTGGATGGATGGAGCCTTTTCCCCAAATCTGAATCTGAGTCCAGCTGAACTGGGAAGGTTCTCTACTTAAAAACCTATTTCACTAAACGCTCTGTGTCCAGGTTATGTAAGCTCCTCTGTCTGGCTGGGGACAGACGGTGTCCTTCTCCTGAGAGCTGAGCTTCTTTAGGGAACGGATATTTTTAAGGACACCGAGGAACGTCGTCATTAAAGTGCAGCTTAGATCCACAGTCGTGTGAATCTGGTACAAACAGTAAATTTAGCGTGACTTTCAAATAAACATCTCAGGACCTCATTACACTACTGCAGTATTAAAGTGGACCTTGTCCACTGTTGTCCCCTCTGGTCCCTTTATTAGTGAGTATATGTTCCCAAATCATGTTTTTTACCTTAGAATTTAACAGGTTGTCCCTTTCAGACTGAATGTGAATGACCTCTGATTGGCTGCAGTGCATTCGGGACACAGACTAAACAGGTCGTGGTTATGAACGAAATGCAGGAAACCCCCATAACTGGAGAACCAGTATAACCCCCATTACCCCCATAACCCCCATAACTTGTGTAAATATATATACATATATATGAAATAAAGAGACATTTAGTCTATGTAGCTGTTACATATAATAATATTATTATTATTATTGTTATTATTGTTATTATTATTATTACGAATACTATTGATAATAATAATATTATTATTATCAATAGTATTATTATTATTATTATAATTACTAATATTAATATTAATAACTTTAACCCTTATTAACCTTCATACATCTAAATGCAACTCATAGTGCTTTACATGAAGTGCAAATCCAGAATTTAACAAATTCTAGGGGGAAAAAAACAGAATAAAGGATCTTTTAGAACAGAGACGGGTGATGCAGTGCTGCTAGAACCAGACTGGCGGGTTCGGTTCCTTTATTGTGGCTCAGTTTTCTCACTGATGCTTTCTGACTTCTGTCTTATTCGGTAATCCTGTGAAAAGTGCATTG
This sequence comes from Hepsetus odoe, assembly GCA_017165825.1. Classification (NCBI taxonomy): domain Eukaryota; kingdom Metazoa; phylum Chordata; class Actinopteri; order Characiformes; family Hepsetidae; genus Hepsetus; species Hepsetus odoe. Next base: position 28,899,092 of record CM029373.1, on the reverse strand, counting down.
CAATAATGTCGATACTGATCAAGTTAAGTGATTGCAGGGCGTAGAAGAAGCCGGCTGATGTGTATTATAGGGGTTTTATGACGAGCAGAGCAGGCAAAGAGGATCCAGACTCATTACATAACTGCATTTGCTGAGTCATTAGCTGAAGGGGAGCGGCAGGAAAGTGAAGGCTCAAATGTCATTACAAGAGAAGCATCTGGAGGCTCCGCGAGCGGGGCGTGTGGTCACCTCCAGGCCAGAGGGCAGCTGTTTAGACCCGCCTGTGGAAGCTGGAGGGAACGAGTGAACATCCAGAGAAGAAGGGAAGGAAAACTAAATGAAAGAAATATGAAAGTGACTATTCTTGTCATTATGAGAACACAGCACAGCACATGGTGATCCACAACCGAATTGGATCTCTACATTTACTGTGGCCGACTCACCCACCACTTGGCCACTGCTGTCAGTTCTAGAGTGACACTTTGGTCCTTATGAAAGCAACAGTGTAAACAGTGTGCAAATGTTTGAGCACACCTGCAGATTTGGCCCCAGATCTGGTCGACCGGGTGTGGTGTGCACCTCAAGTGGACAAATGGAGTCCATTTATAGTTTTCAGTCAATAAAAACAATCTACTGAAAATAATCCACATGAACTTCACCGCTTCACTTTCATCACCGTCTCTACTAGTTCTCCATCACGGACACACACTCCACACACCCTGAACTCCACCGTCCACTCTCCCTGTCCTCTCTCTCACTCTCCTTCACTCTGTCCTGCACTGATGGACACACAGAGGGACGTCTTTTCTGTGTGTTTGTGTCTGTTTAGTCTGAGACGGTCTGGACGTTGGGAAGGTGATGGAGGATAAAATAATGGAGGATCAGCTCAGACTAAATGAAGGCGTGTGTTCTGAAGATGGAAGGAAGGACAGAGATTTAAGGGAAAATGTAAGAGGGACTGATACCTGAAAACTCTTCTCAAGTATAAAATATCTTCATTACTTCCCAGATCTAAGCTGATTAAATACTCTGTACTCAAGAAATCCACACGTGAGATCACCACATTCACTTGGTTCTCAGCATGTGGTTTAAGAGCTGACGGCCTTCGGGGGGACAGGGAGGTGAAGAAGACTCCATTAAGCTGATGGAGCGCTGGGATGAGTGATGTGGTCCTCTGTCTCTCCACCTTCATAAATCTCCCTCACTGATGCAAGGTTCCTTATTAAACTGATCCAGCTCAGGTCGTGATGATGATCTTCAGGCAATTTCTGTGCCTTGATGACACTGAGGCATCATGTGGGTTTTAAACTCTTACACACAAGGGTTGTTTTGGACACCCAATCTCAAAAACAGGGGTACTGGGGTGGTCCTGTCAAGGGTACGCCTTTAGTACCTTAAAGTATCAATCTTCTTATCTCTTCATCTTTCTCTTCCAGACTTTTTTAATGTTTAATGTATCATTAAGGAGCAGTTCTCCAGATCTTCCTGAAGGACAGTGTTGTTGTCTCTCATGTTCAGTCCAGTCTCTGTACCTGAGCAGTTTGATAGTTCTGTGTTGGTTAATCCACACAGTGATCTACGTCTGAACCTTCAAGCAGAACAAAGCGTCTCACTTAAGACATGAAGCAATGAAGAACCAGGAGCAGATGATTCCAGATGATCAGGTGATTCATTTACTTCTGATGCCAAACGCTGAGTGGAACCCTTTATCTAGAACCTTGGATCTTTAGGACACTTTGCAGCCACTAAAACATTAGCTGCTGTTTCTTTAATTTCATCAACTCAATGTGACAAAATAAGAATGTTGACAGGTGGAAAATAGGATTTTTGCACCAAAAGGTGATTTCTGAGCAAAATATAAAGAAATGAGGAACCGTATTCCACACAGGTAGATTATTAAGGCGGACTGACTATAAACAGCCTGTTCCGACTCCAGGCTCTTCCCTTTACTGTTTTACTGTAAAACCTTAAGTTACGTAAGGGTGTAAATCTTTCTGCTTTTGATATTTAATCTAACAAACTGGACCATGTAGGGCCTTTTTAGAGCATGGTTTGTTCATTGGTGAATAAAGGAGTTTACCTGCACTGTACCTTCATTTCTGACAGTATAAGTTCCATCTTTCTTGTTTCACACTAGATGACTATGATTAATGGTATTCACAGAACTTCCTTCCTTCCATCTTAGCCGAACACTCAAAAATGCATGAGTTCAGATTCTTAATGAGACGTTGGCAGCTGGTTAGGCATGAACTCCTCGTCCCAGCCGCTGCTAAAAGGCTTACAGCCATTAAAGCCATTATCAACCACAAGTGCTGGACAACATGACTCTGGGCCCAGTGTTCAGGGAGGAAACAGAAGTATTGGTATTTATTCACCTTTCATTTTTCACCTCTCCTCCGTAGTCGTCCGGCTTAAACATTTTAAACATCTATTACTGTAACCTGTTCCATCATCGACCATCAATGTAAAGTGCCTTGGGGCAACTTTGTTGTAAAAGGCGCTATACAAGAATAAATTGAATTGAATTGAATTGAATTTTACAAAGGCGGTGTTCAGAACAGCTCGCCTTTTGAACATTAGGAGAAGACTTTTATAGACATCCACACAAGACAGCTTTACAGAATCCAGTCTGAACCTCTAGTGAGCAACAAACTCCCTAAAACTGGAGGAAGAACCTCAGGATGAACCGAGACTCAGAACCCATCCTCAAAACAAAAGAAGTGACGTCACTAAAAAGAGTGTAATATGCAAAGTTAAAGAGTGTAAACAGATTTAAGTGCTGAAGGGCAGAACACGTTGTGCTCAGTAGAAATGAAGCTCCATTACAGTCTGTGGTTCATTAAAAGGTTTGAAGCTGATAGTAGAGTCTGTAGTTGATCATTAAAAGGTTTGAAGCTGATAGTAGAGTCTGTAGTTGATCATTAAAAGGTTTGAAGCTGATAGTAAAGTCATCGTGAACACAGTGAACCACAATAAAACACATCCTCTGTGTTTAACCCACACACCGTCCAGAAGGGGGCAGACATATCCAGCACCCAGAGAGCAGTGACGGGGACTGTACCTTGATCAAGGGAACCTCAGGGCAACCTACTGATCTGGAATTTGAACCCATGACCTTCTGATCCTGGGACCTAAACACTAGACCACCACTAGATCAATGTGATCGGTTCTCATCTCTTCTAATCGAGCTTCTTTAAAGCCCGAGGACACTGATCAATCATTGTGATCACTTATTTATTAGGCTACTAAGCGTGTGTCATATTTTGGCATTCTAGTTTATTTCACCTTTTTAACACATTTAAGTGGTGAAAACTCAAAAAGAAACAGGGTTTTAGTCCCAAACTCCAAAAGAATTAAAGTAGGAAATATACCCTCAGATCTTTCTGCTTGTGTCTCATGAAGCTTCATTCTGAAGATGTTTTTTTATCTGCTGCAGTGGAGCACATTCCCACATATAACCAGGACGGGACGGTGTACTCAGACTTCACTGCTTCTTTAAAGCAGTTCGTTCAGCTCTGTTAAGAATATCTTCTCCAAATGGATAGAAGGTCAGGTCATTTGGGAAATATCTATTTTCATAGCAGCTTCCAGAAGCAAATGACCTTCACGGTGCTGCGCTCGGGGGCTTCTCTCTCATGAAGGGCAGCATTTAATGAACAGCCACTTTCCATGGTGTCTTTGAATCTGGACAATGAGACTGAGAGACACAGACACGGCTTTCCTGCAGAGCTGTTTATTCAGGAAGGAATCAGATGGAACATCTTCTGTAATGAAAATGTTATTTAAATTAGTAAATCATTCAAAAGAGATGACATGTAGCCCTTCTGAAGGTAGTGGAAAACCAAAGACCATGCGTTTGTTTTTGGACTTGTGATCAAAGTAATACTAGGAGATGAGTGTTTTTTCCTCCAGGTATTTTAACACACACACACACACACACACACACACACACACACACACACACACACCATCCAGCAGGGACAGACATATCCAGCACCCGGGGAGCAGCCTCAGGGCAACCTACTGATTCAGGATTTGAACCCATGACCATGGCCTCGTCTCTAAACACTAGAACATTGCTGCCCCCATGTCTGTATCTAGAACCAGTACATTATATGGAAAGTCTGAACCTTCCTGAGATCCAGATCTTCCTCGCTGATGGGTCCAATCGCTCTCATTTATCCCTGGTCATGAAACACTAGATCTCCACATCTCCCTGCTGAGGTTCCAGGTCGTTACAGATCACTCTGGCGCTGTGTTCTCCTCTCCCTGATCAAACAGCAAGAGGATACGGCCTCAGTGGAGAAAACACCTGCCATGCTTTTATTCCCTCGGGCTGCCTAATTATACCATAACGTGCCGTTTGTCTCCTGCATTTA